>JAOCNA010000028.1:7287777-7300983 GCA_026546675.1 Papilio helenus | reverse complement strand
CAAGTGTAGCGGACAATTATTTTGTAGTCATTTAAGTCAGTTATTTGATTTCAAAGGGAATTCGTATCCCACGGATCGAATATCGTTCTTTATAATTTACCTCTCATTTATGTTAAGTCAAATAAGATTTTTCTTCACATCTACGACTTCGAATGTACATATTACTAACAAATTAGGTTTCGCCTGCGAATACGTCCGCGTAAAATTAAAAAAGAAAGTAAGTAGTCATGTGTTCCTTCAGAATATGCTCTACATCTATGCCAAATTTAATCGAGATCCGTTCAGCTCTGACAAATATCTATTCATCCATCCATCCATTCATTCATCTATACATCTGAAATTTCGCCTTTATAATGCTACTATGATAAGTAAGAAGTAAGATGAGAAATGGCCTATAAATTTTATAAACAAACACTAAAATTAGCACTTACCGGATATGCTATTGTTAGCGTTTATTTATGAATTTGTGCACTGAACTTTCACTTAATTCATTTAAGTGAACGATTTAGAAATTAATGCTTATTAATGTATAATTGATTCTTCAGAAATGTGGGTTTTTATAGTATTTAATTTAGTTTTGTAACTGTTAACTTGACGTGCATTTTGTGAACTTGTGTTTTTATAAGACAAATGGGCAAACAAGCAGAGGGAGCACACCGAAGTGATCAAATAAAACTTTTGATCTTTATTGTAATACGACGTAATACAGTACGACTTAGGGTCCTTTAAGAAGCGAGCCTACCATTTCCTCAAAGGCCAACAACGCATCTGTAGATCCCCTGGTTTTGCGGATTTCCATGGGCGTTGTTGACCATCTCTGTGTTCTCGCCGCTCGTTTGCCCCCTTTTGTTATTTGTAAATTTGCCTAAGAAGATGGTTACAGTAAGTGCTAATTACAGTTTGTATGGTGAACGATCAATTGATTGCACGGTGCACGCGCGCCTCTTATCTCCGTCTCGCACTGACGCTCGTTTGCGCCACAGCTTGCCGTTTGCACATTTCGTAAAACTCACTCATTTATGTAACACGTAGAATTAGGCATGGTTTCTATATGGACTACGGTGTAAATTCGTAAAACCTGAGATTACTTCAATAGAAAATTTGAGGAGTCTTAACATCTGTGGGTAGATATTTAATATCTAGGATGTCTTCAGTAGTTGGCAGACATAGCGAATGTCCGGCTTTAATTGAAATGTAATTAAGGGGATTGAATCAAGATATTATTCCGATATGACAAAATATCGTGTCGTAACAGTAAAACTGGGTTTCCTTTACAATTACGCTCCATTTTATAAGGCTAAGTGATGGATCGATGAATAAACGTATTAATAAGCGCTGCATGGAACACCCGACGATTACCAGTAGCCATTACTGGCCTTATAATATGTGCTTTTAAAGATTACTTTATATTCAGTCGGTTAACACACGATATTTACATACAGCCAGTAACACGGCTCGCGGGCTCTGACATGATTTGTTACTGAAAATTTATAAACATCTATTTTGTTACTATGGATTCTTTACTATGTATATTACTTCAAACATTAACTTTTTATATAACCTTAGGATTCGACCACGACAGCTAGATCGGTAGTCTGTACTAACCATTACGTTGTCAGCTCTACATGACGACCCTTCATGTTCACTTCATGTAGTCAATAATATGAAATTTATAAGTTTTAGTCCAAAATGTAGAACTTCAAATACTAAAATAGGTTAGTAGATATTAAGGAGTAACACAAAGTAAATCACTTGATTTAACTGAAACTACCAATTACCAGAAAATAAACACGTAAAGTTTTATGAGCTTTTGCAGAATAAAAATACAATAATGGACGACAAAAAGTACTCGATATAATTATAGCTTTGTTACATTTTATTGGTAATAATAAAAAACTTGCAAATATTCATTTTGCACTGTCCATATGTGGTGCTATTGAACAGGTGTTCTCTTATGTTTTTGCTAACCTGTTTCGACCTGTTGTGTCTAGGTTTTTTATGTAGCAAGCAGATTATGTTTAATTGAATAGTCATTGACATCTTACCTGAAACATTAGTCGTTTAATATTGTGGTTTAACGCATTTTAAGTAGAGTTAGTAGACCAATATATAAAGCTTAAACTTTACTATTCGTAAAAAACATTTTACTTATACATAAGCTTTAATTAATAACTACTCACTATTTTTTACCAATCAATGTTCTTGATCCAAGTAAGACCGTATGATTTAATAAGAATGTACTGTCTTTGCAGTTTCAATTCTAGATTTTCAATTAAAAGTAGCTATAAAACTGCTACTATTGCTATTATAAAAGAATTTGAATCCATAATATATACTCTGTATAAATTCAATGTATATCGTAAATCAACTTCTCTGTACTTGAAGCCAGTAGTTGAGTTGTTAGTGCCACTTGACATCTGACCCGTGAGATCAACACAACTTTGGGCCATTCAGCGACTATCCACTCCCCCCCTACCGTAATGGACAGATAGGTTTATTGTGTCTAACTTGCGTGTTTTGATAGACTGATTTTATTATGTTTACTATCTAATGTTGCTATGGGAATACGAAGTTGTAATTAACCCGTTTATCGTCGTTTGTTTATATCATTCTCTGTGTTTTTTTTTTTGTTTATTTAAACCAATTTTTCTTTGGGCTTTTTAAAAGTAATCATTTCGTCCACTATAAGTTCTGTTACTAGTAGCTAAATATATAGGTTACAAGTTAAAGCAATAAAGTGCTTCAGCAGTGTTAATCTGGCGTGTTGTACGTCAGCGTTATTATTTGCCTGGTAGAAGACGTATGCGTAGATATTTCCATGCATTGTTTACCTCGCGCCGGCGTTGGCACCTCGATAGGCGCACGTCACTTCCCGCGACTCCTTTCAATGCTCTGCATCTCAACACAAGTGGGTAAACATTAAAGACAATCTCAAAGTTTACCCTACATCGATACTTGAGCAAATTGTTTAGCGACGATAAACTCTCGCTATACCGCTAACTGTAAAACTCTCGAACATTCGTGAACTCATATCGACATGTTTATTTTAAGTACGCTTATTAGTGAAAGTATAATCCGGTATGAATCTTCAATCATTGTAGTATAGTAAACAAAAACGAACTCAGTACGTCCGCCATGCCGCGTCGTATTATTGTTTTTATTACGTTTCATAATGTAAGAGGAGTCGCGCTATTCGCCGAGAATATTGCAATACGAACCTTAATTCGCAGCTGGCGAACCGGCCGATGATTCATTTGAGTCTATGTTTAGTTGAACGTGTTGCGTTTTAGCACTTGTTACGTCGACTTACAGTTGTTATTAGCATGCTGTTGTGAATTGATACAGCTTTATTCTCGTCGTAATGCTTGCTTGGCACTAGCGTACATGAGTCAGAGGTGCGCTCCCATGATTATCTTCGTCCACGCGGTCGCTTTGCAGCGCTAGAAAAAAATGGCGGCAACGGAGGCAAAAAACCAAAACCGATCGAGATTGTGTTTCTCAAATGGCTCATTAGCGCCCTTTGCACTTTAAAACCGCTAATTAAATGTTTAAGTCTCTCTAACGCATTGAGTGTTGCTATTCCTTTGTTTATACGACTTCAATTTATAACCGTTGTTAAATAACGATTAATTATGTTTCGCGCCAGGAGTCTAATATTATCTGTGGCACAGAGCGCGTGTTATGTATGTCTGCCTGTTATCGCTAATATAATGCACATATTACTGGTTTGTGCTACTGTAGAGGTTGTACGAAGGCTGGTTTTGGTAATACATGTTTTACCAAGACTAAATCTAAACTGGATCTATATTCGTGGATCTACGATATCATAAAGGACATGAAAGTACATCGGAGAAATATTGTAATATTGATGATATTGGTAATGTGCTTTCGTTACCATATGAAATAATGACATATCGTTTCGTAAAAGAGTATCATCATAAGCCAATAAGGTTTTTAGCATAAGAACACGTTTAATATATACTTAAAGAAAATGTATGTATGAATAAAACATAACACGTATACAAAAAGTTAGCAATCTATCATTGGAATAATTGATGATTATCTCGTATGGCAACCCTGTACCACGTGGACTGTCACCGCACGTCGCGGCCAGTTTGTAAACATTCGCGCCGCGTGATAAACATCTTTGTAGCACGCGCATCCGAGAGAACGTCGCGAATCAATCTTCAAAGTATCAGGTAGCAGTGCCCACGCGCCCCATATCCGACACCGCTTCAATGGCGAGCCCATTTCGATGAATAATTAATCGAGTCCGCCTCTGAAAATCGAGTCACGTTCGAATTTATTTCTTATCGATTTAATATCGTATCAATTAGGTCACACGATTGAGTGCTACGACTCAATACAGGTCGGCAAGTCAAGACTTAAGTGCGGTGTCTAAATTGATCGACCTATGTTGCCAACATTAAGATAAATTACTAGATTGTTTTAATCACTAGTTACTCGTCAAAAGGACATAAATGTTGTAAAACATGAAGCATTTCAGAGTTGATAATGAAACGCAAAGGTAGAAAATAAAAAGCCGAGTGAAAATACAGCACGGTGATATAATTAGAAATGCTAACAGAAAGGTCATACGCCATAACAAAATGCCGGGTAACCGCGCGCGAGATTCGAGCGTCCGTATAACAGTGGACGGTCAACCGAAAATTAATTAACATACTTTGGCGCCGAACCCTCGTGTTCACAGGTGGCCCGACTCACCCCTGCCTCCCCAGCCCGTCGAAACAACCCATACGGAAATCATTTCTCTATTTCTACCCGCTCCTGCACTTTATTTGAATTTCGAACTCGCTACAACGAACTTTCGACAATATGCTGAGGTTTTTTGGTCTAAAGCCAACGAGCATGATGGATATTTGTTACACCGAATGCGATGTGTAACATAATGTTACATTGCGTAAAGTCTACTATGTTTTAAATGTATTCCGGTATAAATAGTCGTTAGGATTTCGCATTTGTTACAACGTTTTAAAACTCATATTATTTTAATTAACATGACAACTAAAGTAAACAATGTTAATTGTTTTAATAGCTTTTGGACCATAAAATCGTTAATATTATGAATCGAACATTCCCTTTATATGGTATGTAGTCTTACTAAATATATTATTTACACTATCGGAAATTACGTAGGCCGAAGTGACACGACAAATTTGCTAAAGGTACCGCTAAGTACATATACCCAGTCTTAAGTTGTTAAAACCATATACTGAACATTTAAAATGCTTGCTTCATGTAACAATTATATTGATCACATTTTTTATTATTTTTTTATATTCTAAAGTCCAAAGGCATGTGTAAGGATTTATCAGCGGCTTTAATCTAAATGTGACTTAATCACACGATCATTTTTCGTTCAGATGAACAGTGTTTTAAACTGTCAACATCAACAGTTAATAGCTTTATATATTTTTAGACAGTCGTAAAAAAACTAGTAATTTAAAGTAATTGTCACCATACATAATTAATGTTTAATAAACAATAAATCCACAACTAATTACACATTAATCGTACAAAATTAACTTGATGTTTACCACACCCGGGTATTAAATGATTTTACATATACCGCATGTAATTAAATGTCAGAACCGAGATGGTAAATAATTTAATTACCTTAACCTACTGTGAACATGAATGCTGCATATTTCCGAAGCGTTTCAGCTTAACTTGTAATACGGAAACCATTAAGGGCGGTTGAAAGTTAATAAGTAATAGGTTCTGTAATTGCCTGCCAGGGCCGTATTCAGGCCACCAATTAAACTGGCGTTGTTAATGACGAGCTCTACAAATATCAGTTGGGCCTTTGTGTTGCGTTCACTTAGTACTACGGTACTCTCCGGAGATTAACTACTCCATAAAGTACGTGTGTTTGCGCATTGCTAATGCTATTTCAATATTGCAATACGACGGTAAAACAATGCGAAGGTAAAATGTGACTCATTAGCAGTTTAGAAAACTTAATGCACTCATATTTATATAGGTTTGCATAACTTTTATTAACTACTAGCTGTTGCCCGCGATTTCATCCTCGCAATGTTAAGATAAAAAAGTAGCCTATAATATGCCCGTCTATGTCAGCTACCCTTCAGTGAAAGTACGGTCGAAATCGGCCCAGCCGTTTCGGAGATTATCCGGAACAAACGCGGCTTGCGGACAGACAGACAGACAAAAAAAAATTAAATGCGATTTTCCTTATCAGCAACGCAAATATATCATCTTCCCGAAATCTGGTTATTTTTTGATATTACAAACAGACACTCCAATTTTATTATATGTAGATGATAAACACGTCTTCTGTCGATGACGTAATTATTTGTTCCATTCTTTATTCTTATTTTTACCAATTTAGGAATCGACTCTAGGCATTAGCCGAATAGTCTAAAACCTTACCAAATAGCATCCCAGAAGTGGTTTAAAGGTTGTTAAAAAAACCTGGACATCTTATTCTGCTAACTTTGTGCAGGTTTCTATCGCAAAGACCACCTGCAGAAGCACACACAAGTGCACAGTAAGACGCGGCCGGCGCGACGACAACTACCCGACCTGTACCCCATCAGTATGCTGAACAAAGAAGTTGTGCCAGAAATCACCATACACGTAAGTAATATTAATAATTAATTCATCTTACTTACTAGTATTAGTAATTTGTAAATAAATGCGGTAACAATGAGAACTAATATACAATAGCGACATCTAGTTTCGTAATAAAGAAACAGCATTGAATTGCAAAATTTTTGTAGTTTTTATATTTATTTTAACCAGTATTTTAACTTTACACTGTCGTGGTTTTAAATATAATTTTATCGGGAGCTAAAACAACCCAATTGTGGTAAGAAACCTGTGTTTTATAATATAGTATTTATTTTGTTTATTTTCCAGGCACCGTCAAATACAAAACTGCGTGTACCGTTACAAATAAAGGTGCCATACCAGATGGTGATGTCCATGGACAATGGTGAACAACGAGCTATCACCATCGACCCTCAGGCCTCCACCAGGCTACAGTAAAATCGGTACTCAGAGACATTTAACACTATGTACCCCTTAGTGTAAACAAGACTTTTAAGTGCGGTAGATAGACAATTTTATCAAATAGTTATAAAATATTTTACGATTTAAACTGTTTACCCCAAAAGTGGTAAGCGCAAATGTTCTAAAGCAGTTTTATCGTGTTTATGAACGACTGAGTTTTTTTTGTTTTATTTAATATTTTGCTTTTTGTTCACATTCTTTCAAATATTCATGTTTTTTATTTTTTAATGAAAATAAATATTAAAAAGTCTATGTATAACATTGAACATATTACGTTCAATTGTTAATGTAGAAAGTGTTTTGTATTTATTGAATACTGTGTTTTTCTAGTATGGATTATTTTTAACAAAAAAACATTGCTACAATAAAACTTGTTACATTCGCAGTTTGTTTAATACTGTCCCGGGTCCAAGTAGTCTTACAAAGATCTCATTGTATCATTTAGTTTTATAGTTTCACAATTTTGTACTAATTGGCACACTAAAATGTTACTTAGCAACTTTTAATTGGATTTACTTAGATATTGCTATTTTTTACAAAATATAAATAGCGCCATCTATTTAACGAATTATGTATCTGTCTCTGTCAATACTACCAATAACAATATGAATAGACTTTTTCTTTTTTTTTATTATTAAAAATTGTGTGCACGAATATTTATAGTTGTTACATTAACGAGATTAAATAAAAAATGATGTACATAACTTTTAATATAGATAGTACTGTACAAATAAAAACTCATTAGTTAAATTGGTGAAGTAATAAGTGCTTTAATTTCTATGCCATTTAAAAAAAATCTTACTTATTTACAGTTCCTCTTATCTTTAACACAATAATTTGTGATCTTAGTATGTAAGTTTTGTATCAAAGTACAAAAATAAAATTATTTTGCACTGTCGTTTTGTTTATTTGAAATGAAACCTTTTTTCGTTATTTAAATCTGTTTATTAAATAAAAGCGAAAATCGGAATACAATGGAAGCACAAATGTCTATTTGATAAGGTGCCTACGTAAAAAAGTGATTAATTTAAACAGGGCCAACATTTATCTAAGGAAAAATACACAATGAGGAAAACTTAAATTTAATCTTACAAATTATTTACCATAGATTTGCAAGACCATAAATAAATAAATGATCATCGAAAAAAATCCAGTGATTGCCAAACTTTGACATCCGAAAACCATTAGTAACGTTAACTAACGTACTTTTAATACATTTTGAGAACCACGGGTATAAGTATATATATTCGTTGTTTTTGTTCTAGTAGATTACTAAAAGTTCTTTAGTAATAAATGTTTTAATAAGATTTAGGAACGTTTTGTTATCCCAAAAATACATTTATTTTATAAAAGAATTTAGAGTACTTATGATAAATATATTTTCGATAGCGTTGAAAGGTTTGAACTTTTTTTTTACCAATTAATACTTATGTCCTATTATTAAATAATACCGAAATTTTAACTGTTATTTAAATATTTTATTCTGCTCAAAATCTATAATACATTTTGTACTTTAGACAAGATTATAAGTCGAAGAAGATTACCATCTATAAAAATATTTAAATTTAACTGTGAATTTTCATTGTCGAAACACATATAAACATGCCATTTTATCCTCTTTCAAGTTAGGGCGAATTATGTCGTTATATGGATCTATCGGACGAAAAGAGTTGAGATTCAAAATGGCGGGTGTACCATAGCGAATTCAAAGCAATTATTAATTACTAAAAAAATGTACTATTTAGTACCTCGCTCAAAAAAAATTGACGTCAATATGGCGAGTGTAACTTAATTTCGTTCTGGAGAAGGTAGTTTTTTTTT
Source organism: Papilio helenus (assembly GCA_026546675.1). NCBI lineage: Eukaryota > Metazoa > Arthropoda > Insecta > Lepidoptera > Papilionidae > Papilio > Papilio helenus. The sequence continues at coordinate 7,292,106 of JAOCNA010000028.1, read as the reverse complement.
AAGCGAGGTACTAAATAGTATATTTTAGGTATTTTTTTTTATTAAGTGGTATAATTTAATTCGCTATGGTACATCCGCCATTTTGACTCTCACGAAAAGCGTTGCATCTCATAGAGAATAAAAAATGTAACTCTTTTCGTTGGATGCGTCGATATATGTAACTATATTGAAGAATATTGTTTCGGTGATGGAATTTCACCGTTATAATATTTTAACCACAGCAATTGTACAATTTGCGATCTATTTAACAACTATGCAATTCTACGCATTACTTGTCTAAGAAAAAATTTAGAATTCACATCAAAACAGTTTTAGAAACAAAACAACTATAACAGTAATTTTAAAAACACTTTTTAAAGACATCAACTCTTTTAGAGATCACCAACACATATATTTCTGAATATCTTCAATCACAGCAAAAAATATCAAATTATTAAACGAAATTTTTCTATTTTATTTTGATCACAATGTTTTAGATAATTTTTATTTTACATTTTTACAAATTTATTAAACAGCCCTTTTTACATTTTCTATAGATTTAAAGATACACTAAATTTTCTAAATAGATAATATGTTGCTAAAAAAAGTAAATCTAGGCATTTTTTATCTGCGTGTTTTAATCATTTTTTCTCTACTTTGTGCGCGCGACAAATAATTCGCGTTAATACATTAAAATCTTGCATTTACTTTTTTTACACTATACATTTGATATCCAATTAGTCTCCGTTTTATCCGGCAGTACATTAGTTACTGCGAAACATTACCTTTAAAATTATATTGAAATACACATTATTCTTTATCATTTTAACATCTCAATAAATATATCTTTAATAAACCACTGCAGATTAATTTATTCTACATCAAATTAAGTATCCGAGGTTCTTTCCAAAGTTGTTAATTTATAAATTCTAAAGCTATATTTTGATTGAAACCAGATAAAAACACATGTGAGCGAGTAGTAAGGTCTATAAATGGACATTATAAGACGTGGTATTTTCTTATTATTTGATTTTCGCAGTTTGTCGCTGACGGTTACGGTTAATATCAGTGATGAGATTTCTAAATAATTATAGAGATAGAATTAACTATTACGTCAACAGGCGTATTCAAATCGGAACAAAGCAACAGGCAAACATCCTACCATTTATAGAGATCAATGTGACAGAAACATGAAAATTATTCCGTAATCGATTCATAGACTATGTGATCTATGAACCGATATAATCTATGTTAGATGTCAAATCATTTTGTTTTTTGCGGGAAGTGTTTCTAATGTCAGAAGACGTCCTTGGCGGCTTGTAGGAGTGAGAGCAGGTCGTGCTTGTCATCTGGTCGTCAGGAGGGAGGCTGGGGCGCGGGCGCTGCGGGCTGACACCCAAGTATTGTATCTCATACATATTAAAATAGCCATCGTTACTTGGTTTTTTACACATTTTTCTTTTGTTTTCGTAACATTTCAACACCGCATAATTAAAAAAAATTACACGTATGTTGTTTAGACAATTTAAATCCGCTACAGACGCCCAGTTTTATCTGACCAGATCGACAGTTCAGTTAGAACTGACATTTGGTCCGACGTACCCTAATGGCATTCCATTGAAGGTGGACTAACACAGTAATCCTTGAAATGTTTAAAACAGAATCGTTTTATACTTGTATGTGAGAAAACTTCTTTTCATTAATACTTAATCAGGGATATGTTGCCATCTCATAGAAATATCTTCCATAATTGGCAATGAGTAACTATTAAGAGCAGAGTTTAAACAAAATATAATCAGAATTGCTATTAAGCTGAGTAAAAAGGAATTGCCAGTATGTTGTATAAAAAATATGAGTTATTTGGCTGCATTTACTGTTTTCAAAATTCAAAAGTATTCAGAAAGATTCAAGTTTTTAAGCCAATCAGTGCAGATAGAAACACAGGCTATAGTAGACAGTAATGACCATTGGAGATTGGATTCTATTATTTATAATATGTCTATGTTACGTACTTTTTAATTTTTACATTTTATTTTATACGAGTGTAGGGTTATAAGCGGAAAACCGATCGCTTATAGAAAGTTCGAGGAATAAGAACATTAGCTTAATTGATAAAATAATCATCAAAGATACTTCGACGATTGCTTTAAATTTTTAAAAAAGAACGAGTTAGATCAGAACGTGTTTTTATACAAGTGTTCCAACAGTGAAAACTCAGGGAGAGTTTAAAAGTTAAGTAAGTTTTAAATTACACTATGAAAATAGTAACCAAGTATTTTACATTTCTTATAGTTGTAACACCAACATCGAGTTAGTTTTATAAAAAATTGATATAAAACTTGAAAATGCGTTGTAGATAATACTTACAGAAGTAATATCTTTTGTCTGACTGTTGACCCCAGCATAACACCGACCACTGTTTTTTAACACCGGAGCAGTTGAAATGCGCACGCGACCATCCTGAACATCCCGGTAAATTGCCCAGAGCTGTGTCCTCTCTAATCAGTATCTTCCCCACGCCATTGTTTGGAGTAATAATAACTATCTTCTCCCCATTCTCCTTCGGCAGCATTAGGCTGGTTGACGTCATTTTCTCCAAGTTCTGATGTTCCATTTTTAATGTTACACTAGTTTCATGTTACACTTATATCCGAACGTGTCTGGTCACAGACGTCCACTCGCGTCAATGCCCAGTTGTCAACTGATCTTTCGCTCTGGGTCAACTCGTCTTATCACTGACCTTTTTTTCCCAGAGTATTGGTTTAAATGGGTTATCATTGTTTTACGATTTATGTATTTCGTGATATTAAAAGTGTTTTTTTTCTTAAATGTTTATTCGTAATTACAATCCACAATTAACATGCCTATGACAATAAAACGGCAAAAAACCGTTTAACAAATGATTAGCATTTCCGCACCTTGAGATAAAACAAATCAATAAGCTATTACAAAAAAATATTTTTTATTTCATAAGTTGGCAAACGAGCAAGCGGCCAGTTAAGTCCGCCAAAATGGCGAAGCTACCGCCTATGGACATCCACAATACAGCACCTACAATGCCTACCCGACAACGCACCTGCAATTGCGAATTTAATCGTTGTAGGAGGAGACGCACATTAAGCGGATATTTCACCTTCATATGCGTCTCCTCCCCCGTCAATTCCATTTTCCATCCTTTCCTTATAAAAAAATAGGTGGAAAGGGAACGGGACTAAAATAGGCCTTCGACTTGCATTGTGAATATGCTTTAGGTTTTTCCACAGTGGAGATTACCGGTTATTTTCTACATTGACACAGCAAACTGCAATTTGATAAACGAATAGAGTTCATGAACGATTCAATAACGGTGGGATGTTTATTCTGTTACTGACTGATGGCCAATCATCACAAGTGTTCACACTTTGTTGCTGTGACCGTGAGATGCTCCAGTTATATCTGTTTAAGAGGCAGTGGTAACGATAACAATATTTATATGTCAGTATAAACGAGAAGAAAAAAAATAGTAAAATTCATTACAATAAAAAACAACATACCGACGAATTGAATACCTCCTTCTTTTGGGAAGTCGGTCAAAAAGTATTTTAATGCATATCATACTATGAAATGCAACGGTCTTTTTCTCGACATTTTCATAGCTATCGAAAAAAAGTTTACCTTGAAGAGAGTATTGTTAAAAGATTTTGTTTAGGCATAACATATATGGGTTTAAAAGATTTATTATGTACGTCTTGATGATTCATACATTTATATGAACGATGTATGTTGTATATAAAAGGGGACTACAAACAATGGAAATTATATTCAAGAGATTGTCGTAGTTCTCGGGTCGTTGTTCTACTTACGAAATTAAATGGAATAATGAATCGGTGGTCGGGACAAATTGTCCCTTCCTGTAACAATTGCGATGCATCTTGTCACGCATACTTGATGATATAACTGTGGGTTTACACTGTCGCAATACTTGTATGAAAATACCTTCGACAGAGCCAACGATGATACAAGTACTACCTTATTATAATTTCATGGAAACTATGAAATTGATCAATTACCTTTTTGCTTATTCAAACTGCTAAATTCTGACAAATCCACTTCAAACGCTGTAGCTTCTTTATTTTAATTTTAAGTGTAAAGTACTATAAAACGTAGACAGGACTAGTACTAGATATAAGTGTAAAATCAAAGGAAATCTTTTACGATTAAAGCTCAAGTATTTTGTTGGGAAAATGGAGGATCGCGTTTGCGATGGGTGTCGTGGGTCTCTGGGGAGACAAGTGGTAAATCCATGGTTTGGGAATCGACTTTCTTGTTGAATCACCCGGTCAAATCGGATGTTGATTCAAATCCGTCTCA
>JAOCNA010000028.1:7170120-7184646 GCA_026546675.1 Papilio helenus | reverse complement strand
GTTTGATAGACAAACAATTTAAGTTTTTCATTCAGTTATGTCATATCCGTTTCATCGGATCGGTGCCAAACAAGAAAATCCCGATCTAATGTCCGCATTTGACATCAAAGTGACCAGCTTTCAAAGGCAATGCTGTTAACTTAATAAACATAATCTGGTGGTTTTCCATCTTAAGAGCTACAGTCGCTTGAATATTTTATACGCATTAAGACGACCAATAACCAATGGGATGCAACTTTTAAATGAGTCTGTACAAAAGTTAAAGGTCCTCGGCTAATTGCTTTTTAATATTATATCTTAGTTTACGCAATTCACTGCTATCTTATTGAACATTTGTAATAGGTGGAGTATGTCTCGTTGAAAAAAGGTAATTCAGTTAGTAGAACAAGGACTTTCGCCATTGTACAACAGTTTTATAACGTACTGAATATTTATCCTGACATTTTTACAGAACAGTAGATAATAATTAATGTACTTTGACATTTCAATATTTTCAAGGCAGTAATCCATGGATACAAACCTTTTGCGCAACAAAGAGTTCGTAGACGACGCAAACAGCGGTTACTGTGATGCCTTGTTCCTTGCACAGCATGGCGATGCCCACACAACCCGTGCACGCAACTAAATACCGCCAATCTGGAATTTAAAACAAACGTGATTCAGGTAAACATTTTGTGCCCACAGAAGACCTGGTGGTGTAAGACGGCAGGATGACATTGAGAGTCCGTAAGTTGTGTGTGTAGACGAAACCATACTCGTAGATATTTTGAAAAGAGTTTTTCTAGAAGTAACTTATGAAAGAAAATTAACTTTTTTAAATCACTGTTTGATATTTGAGTAACTTGTTTTAAATACAAAAGAAAAGCTGGTTAAGGTCGTAGATTAATCAACGTCACTTGACATTTCCAGGTCATTGATGATAAAGGCGTATTCTTTCTATCAACGCTGGTCAAAAATGTCTAACTTAAGGGACGGCAGTAGCATTAAATTATATGGTATCTATTGCTCGTTAGTCTTATGAAATAGCTTCACAGTTGCAGTTAGAAGTGATTAACAATGTGGACCTAGTAACGTGCGAACAGTTGTTGAGACTGAAATACAAGCGAAGTTTTGCACAACCACATTAAATCAGCAAAACAGATGCTAGTTGCTCTGCTATTTGTCAATTCTATTGTTTGGATATAATTGCTAATTAATCTTTACACATGTAGATTAAAATTATTAAACTGAAGTCATTGTTATTAGCTTATGTGTTATCCTAACAATTAAAGAAGAAAACGTAAATTTAGGTTAGTTCTCTCTCTTTCTAGCTCTTATGCCATCAGTATTTGGAATAAGGATTAAGTAAGTTAACCAACCAAAAGTCTGTTCCATAATTTTCATTACTAAACCTTCAATATTACAATTCTAATTAATCATACTTGCTTGTTTAAGATTGTACTTAAGTCTCAGTTAATAATTAAACAAACTCGGATCCCACTATTTAATAATCCTCGACCTAAATGGAAGATATCAGTTCAAGGCAGTATTCGTCAAACCAACATCCCCATTCAACGACGGGCTGCTTTACAAATGACCTGTCAAAACTATACAGTGTGTTCATTGGGTTTTATACGAGCATTAATTAAACTAAACGCGAATGAGTCGATAAAGTAAATTATTTTTAGTTACAATTGATGTAGCAAATGTGTATTTAATTACAGACCTTTCTAGGAAGGTAATAAAATTGTTCGTCTGTTCTTTTTCTGATGTCAAAAATAGAACAACAGGGGCTTGTCCCACCAAATTGTAAATTGTCTGATAACAATAGAAGGTGTAAAATACGTGAATGAAATATCACGTTTTGTTCCAATATCTGACAGTGACGTCATTTTTAAACTATCTGAGCCTCTATCAGCCAGTGGTGCGACAGGCCCTAAATGTTTAAATACAAAACACATAGTATTTAAACAGATATGCTAGCTGGATTCTTTTACAAATCAAAGGACCTTTTGCTCATTTTAAATTATAATACTATTTAATCGTATTCGTAAATAAATGTGATTGTAAAGCGTTGTGGTTTTTAATTTAAGTTTAATTTCTGTTTTATTGGATTGTGTAAAAGAATTTCTTAGAAAAGGGGAACAAATAAACGAAAATAGAATTCCAAAAACAGTGTAATACGATCCTAAAATTGCAGGAATCCCAATTATTTGCCAGTTTGAAAAGAGCCTCTCTAATTGAATCCGAACTCTCGACCGCGAATTTTTGAAGCCCATCTTTTTTCCGTTCCTTTGAAGGGAAAATACAAGTTAAAAGCGAACTGCAAACATCCGTACACGCGATTCAACGAGATTATGTGCTCGTTACTGAGATAGATGGCGCCAGTGTGCGCGGCAAACACAAACTCAAACTTTCGAAAGGTTTTTCGTTTGTGTTACGTTCGAAAATTTGATGGAATTCAGGTGTTTGATATAACTTTACAACCCGTTTGCTTATTTTAATGAAATTATTAATTAATTGTTTGAATTTGTATTAAAATTCGAGTCTTAAATGCGTTATCGAACATACAACCCGTGTAAAAATGTTTCAAACCGCGAGTAACTAAAATCGGATTGTTTAATTTATAATTTCTATAACAATAATTTACAAAATATTTTAGTATCTTGACTTTACCTGTATATCGTCTTCTGTTGGCAGCTCGTGCGTAGCACAGCAACGCCCCCAGGAAGAACACGGACGACAGCATTTCTGCTCGGCCGACCACACCCGTCACCTGAGTCAGAAAATAATTAATTTACTCTTTAATCAAATACTAGTAATTAGATATTCTATTTATTGTGATTCTATTATGTGTTATCAAGGTATTTTATAGGGTAAATACGTCAGAATTCCTTTGAAATTCTACGATATGTGGTTTTCAAACTTAGTAATGTCTTGATTTAGTGGTTTTAAAAGTGTCACCGTCGACCTTTTAAGGCGCCTTTAACTGATATTTTGTTACATTAGTGGAAAGGCATTACAAAAATAGTACGGATATTGATTTTTCTTCGATACATTCTTATAAAACTTGATCGTGATAAAACAAAGGTTTTATTCCACTCAATAGTTAATGAAATCAATTTGTTGGTAGCATTGGTCCGCAAATCCCGTTTGTTACGGAAAATCGAGACGATAAAATAGCCAAGGAGACGGTTAAAGGTGGCGGAATAAAGTCTGAGAAAATATTAGCAACTTACGTTCGCAAGCGCAAGCAATATTCTTACATTGTTAGGTTAACATTAGGAGATTAAACCATTTCTTAACCTGGATTTTTCATTACGAACAACTTTCTTAGGTATTAATTTATTTTATACATTACTAGCTATTGCTTTCGCGGAAGCTCTAAGTTCTAAGTTCAGTTATTTTTGAATTCGCTGTCTTATTTTTCTCTTTATAATTAGGGAGTATATTTCCCTACAAATTGCAATGTAATTAAAAAATAACAATTATAATACAGTTTAAAACATTAAATTGGATACCAAAATTGTCGGTGGCAGGGAAAGTGTCAAAAACAATACTTTTAAGCTTTTGGAACAGGGATCCTGCGGTTTGTGTTTGTGTTAAATTTCATTAAACTTTTTATATGCTACAAACGATTACAAAATTTTAATATTAAAATGCTTCACAATATAATTAATCTACTTTACAATGAAAACCTTTATCATAGCTTATAAGGCTGTACAATAAGACGTTCTCATTCCGCAGTTTTATAAGGCTCTTTTCTCTCAAATATAAACAACAGTCAATATAAAAATGCGTTTGTCTTTGCTGAATAAGCGTTGTTAGTTTACAGTATGGTAATTTGTCGCTAGATATTGGCGGGGGATATAACACAAGGGGGTTTAACCCGGGTAAGATATTGCTAACCACGTCCGAAGCCCCTCTATAAAACAGAGAACGTATAACGTCAAATCTCCCGACTCTCGACGACTTCATTATAACCAGCTTTGCCCGTAGAGCAAACATGTTACGCTACATGAAATATTTGTGGAAATTTTTATAAGTTTTCTCATACTTATGATGTGAAATTTTGTTTTGCTTTATTATAAGCGCCTGCTATTGTTTAATATCTAAATTTGTTTGCAGTGTAAATTGCTATGTGATTTTTAAATAAGTAAATAAATGGCACGTAAATTCTGACTCATCGGACTGTGTGATATTGTCAATGACAGATTTGTACTCGTATATACGCAACAGGTTGGGTAATTACAGTCCTGTACATTGGTAGTATCGACCATAGCGTGGATATTAATCAATTAGCGAGCATTGAATACCCGTTGGGCTTTCAAAGGCTTACAAAATACTCACTGCACTAGAAATTATATACATTCGATATTATTACGTACCAAATAATAAAATATCCACATAATTTGTAAACAATGTCAATACCGATTCATTATTCTATTAATATGAATGTTTTCAATCTTTCATTTTTATTTTATACTTTCTTGGGTACTGAGATAAGACAATTTATTTACTCTCTTATAAGTAATTTAATATGTCTATAAAGTTATTTGCCATCAAACAAAACAAGATGATTAATACTCCTACACGTACGTAGGAAGTTATTTGCTAATAATTATTAATGGAAAATTTTCAGAAATTTGAGACGAAAGAAGCCTCTACAAGTATAATGTGTTCTTGGCAAAAATAATATAATTCTATACGTTTATTCTGCGTAGTCACAACATTATTATGCAGAAAAAGGAATAGTTTGGCAACAGAAGCATATCGTACGTCCGATGGAAACTGTCAAAACTCTGATTGGACAAAACTCGCGTCGCGCGGTTTGTTCCTAGCTCCAAATTAAAAGCGCCAACTGCGAACAAATCCTTTCAGTTGACAGGTCACATAACCTCTTGTATAATTATTTCTATATTTTAATCGCACCATTGAAGAACACATAGAGTAAGAGCAAGCGAGCGTGCGCACACCTAAAAGTAAACTATTGCACAACTGTTTAGTCTCGCGAAAGAATCGACAATCGCACAACAGTTCTGCGATGGTTTAGTCAAGGGTTGCACCCGCTCTAAGGTTGTGTCAATTGGAAATCTAGTAACTCAGTCTATGTTACCATTTTGTTATTTCATCGTGTGACCACAGATCTGTAAATATAATGACTTCCTTATTAACTTTATCACGTGTATTTTGTAGTCATAGTATTTGAATACATCATTGACCATGTCTTGAGCCTTTAAGTAATAATTTTAATATCTACTAGCTGCTGCCCGCTACTTCGTCCACGCAATATTAAGATAAAAAAGTAGCCTATAATATTCCCGTCTATGTCTACCCATCAGTAAAAGTCCGGGCGAAATCGGCCCAACCGTTTCGGAGATTACCCGAAACAAACGTGGCTTGCGAACAGACAGACAGACAGACAGACAAACAGACAAAAAAATTTTAAATGCAATTTTCGTTATCAGCAACGCAAACACATAACCTTTTCCGAAATCTGGAATTTTTCATTTGATATTACAAACAGACACTTTAATTTTATTACATGTATAGATAAAGGTATCTTGTCTTTTACCCTTCTAATAAATTCGTTTCCTTTTACATAACTTTTCTATTTCCAGTTGTTTTCACGATACAAAGTTCTAGGAACGTGAAACCTTTGAACTGCTTCGCTACTATCAAACCTAAGAACATTTCTTATTAATTAGTTTCGCGGAATTAATTGTATAATTATTAATTAATTTCGCGGAATTATTTACTTAATTTTCAATTGACCTCCTTTACTGGGAATACGAAAAATTTATCTTTAATATTTGCAAATACAAAAACTTATTTGAAGTCCTATTCAATTACAAAATAGGGAATCTTCGACTGTAAAATATTTAACGCTATTTTGATTAGTTCGATATTTATTTATAAACTTACAAACGGTTAATTTAAACATTATAAAATTCAATAAAAAGATAACTAAATTGTACATTTTAATTTATAGCAGTAGGTATTAAAGTTTAGAAATTCACTGACATAAAAATATCCATATTATAATACTTTAGTAACTAATTAATTTATTTTTAATTAAGTAACATTAATGAACGTCATTAACACAATTAAGAAACATAAATAAGAACCACCCTAGTTTGTCTTTGAATCCTTTACGAGATACTTTTTGTTGAAATTAAACAAGTTATGCATTGCAAAGTGAAATTTTAAAGTAACCTACACTTTATTAACTTTGCTATTAGAAAATGTACCACTTTAAAAAGAAAAGCATAATATACAATAAATAGATAATTAAAAAAGGCATGTGCTCCTTGTGCTAAGTTACAAATAAAGCCGAAGTAACTGTAAAAGAAGGCTAGAGGTAGTAACTTTAACTTAGAAGACGCTAACCAGACGTCTGGCGGCCGTTTACTTAAACGAACGTACTTAGGTTTGTACTTTACTATGTCAGCAGAACTTAATACTGAGGGAAAGTGTGATAGTGGAAAACATTTTTACCATGTTTCACTTAGTCTTAACTTAAGTATTACTTAGGTACTTAAGTTGTTATGTAGAGAAACATTTGCTACTTACAAACAATAAACAAACTCGACAGACTATGAATATCATAGTGACAATTCTGTAGGGATACAAAATAATATACAAACAAGTACAGAATTTCATAACTAACGGACTTTAGTTCCGCGTTAAAAATACATTTATTAAGTGAAAATTGAAAAACGATAAAGCCAAGTCTATTTTTTAAATATTACAATAAATAAAAAAACACGAATCCAATCGAATACAACCAATGTTAGGAAACTGGCAGCGAATAATGAATCCGTAACTAAAATTCTAATTACAAAAGGGAGAGACGTAAATGGATGTAGCGAGATACGCGAGCATTGAATAGTCCAAATACATCGAAACATTTACAAAAGCCTTGTATCGGAATTTAAAATAGACTATATATGACTTAATTTCCGTTGTATTTTTTAAATAAAAGTACTTTGTATTAACAAAGTATAATTTCATAAACGAACAATATTCAAATAATGTTCATATAAAAGCTTGCCTAAAATAACGCAATTAAAATTAGACGAGAGTGTAACCCCGTGAACGTAATTATAATTAATAAAACTTTGTCATTACGGTTATTAGGCTATTATGAGAGAATTAATTATGAAATATAATTAATTGTTCACATGTAAAGATAAGAGTAAGGCTCGGTAGTAATTAAGAAGCGACATTCGCTGGTAGCTTCGCTATGAACTAATTTAACTCCAGTGCAAAAACTTCTCGAGTCTCGTCTCTTGTCGCACTTCATTAACTTATGAATGCTCCAAATAGGGTTTCCTCTCAGAGTAATTAATAAAAACGAACAAAAATACTTCATTTTTACTGGAATTCTTTGATAAGTATTATGATTGGTTCCTTGTGTTAAACTCTTTTGGAAACAGTCATGATTTTAGATCTATTACGTCAAAGAAGATTGAAGAAAGCTATGTAAAAAACTGTACAATCCAAGTTGTTCATTGATTACTGAGGGAAACTCTTAGTGAGATTTAAAGTGATTAATCCACACAAAGGTAATTAATAAAATTTTAAACAACTCCAGTGAGTTTTTACTTTGGTAGGTTAACAATTATTTTTGAGAAAAATTGCTTTTTAACTAAGCATAACTTAATATATTTCATAACAACTCCAAATAACATATTTCCTTTTAGAAGATACTGAAGCTCTTATCTGCAACTGGAACCGGCTTACAGCGTCCAGACCGCACAATCTGTCTCAGACCGTTGCCATGGCAACGGGTTCTTTGTTTCAGTTATCTAGTTACGTTTGTCCGGAGTAGCGTCAAAGGGAAATGGTCAGAACTAAAATGTGAGACTCTTAACAGTCGGTTGATCACAGTAGTTCTGTAACTGGTTTTGAGCATGATATGATGTGATTGGCTTCGTGTATATTTGTAGATATCTATCTATATTGTACACTGTGTACATTCCTTATGAAAAAACATACATGGATAATTTTTATGTTTTTATCTGAGTTAAAATGTTTCTCTCTAAGATATGTATAGAAAGTTATAAAAAGAATTTTCAGTCATTACGTGAATCTTCAAGTTTTTTTATAATGTTAATAGAAAATGTTATTTAAAATAAGCAAGTTAAAGTCTATTATAAAGAAGCTTGCATTTTGCGTTTTTAAGTCCACAGTGGAGGAGCGTCTTGCTAGATTATAAAGAGCTTATGAAAGTTTTATGAAAAGTTCGCTGCGCTCTGAGCCTTGCATTTTGATGCGAGTATCTTTGTATGAATTTTACAGTATTTTGAATTAATTTCTAATTAACTGTTTGTATTTGTACATATTAAAAATTTTTAGATGTACAAAAAAATACTTTGACTTACAGTGCGTTACCACTTTTAAAACACATCTAAGTAAAAACGTACTCAACACGTTTATTTAAAAATTCTACGTAACGTAAAAAAATATTTAAGAAATAAGGGTAACAAAGCATTACACGAACGACCCACGCAAGCTCAGCTATTAATTACTCCGTACGTCGGACATACGTGCGCATACCGCGTAATATAAATTATCTTCCAACCCTACTAATGCTAGTTTACACGAGGGCAGAATAGTACTGCTATTGTTTGAAAGCAGTACTGCAATGTATGCCTCACTGTCACAGTGTGAAACCAGCATAATAAAATGCAACAATAATATGTTTCCATAAATTTGTATATCTCTATGTCATTGCACGCTATGGTGTCTCCTGATAGTTTGTTTTGTGTCGGGACTTCATGCAAATATAGTCAGACGTTTTTTTGGCTTCCTATTTGCATAGGTTATAAATATTCTATACTAGCGTGTCTTTAGTATAAAGAATTTATTTGGCGTTATGAGACCATAAATGGCTTTCTCTAGTGTAAGATTTTAACTATTATAAGGATTACTAGTTACCATTTTAAATGTTAGTGTTGCAGTTCATAATGTTAAGGCATTTATAAGGTACTGATTAATAATTTTTGTAATAACACATTAAAATCTGACGATCTTTATTACAACTAAAAAATTTGCCAGCCAGTGTTAGGTAAGGAGTAACAATCAAAGGTCATTAACCAGCCAATAGCTAGGTATCAAATAGAACTCACCGCCTCGGTGTGTATAGGATGCACCGCAAACAAGATGGCCGCCACGAAACTCGCAAATTCTGGCAGGAACATTGCGCACACCCTGGAACAACAAGCATCATAAATCACATTCACATCACACAATCTCTTTTTTCCTTGAGGATGAAGTCGCGTAGTTTAAGTAGTTTAGTTTAGTTTAAGTTAACGTATTAAGCTAACCATTCAGTAGTGTCAGCTATTACTAATAATGTACAGAATATTGTCGAGCGATAATGAGGTGTTAGTTCATTATCGGCATTCCTATACGCCTATTAGGATGCTGTCGGCATGTCAATGTCGAAATTATCTGCAACGTTGCACGAATAATAGTATATGTAAATTTGATAACCTGCTTAACATGGTGTAAATTGTCTGATGCCTATGCTTAAATATTTCATACTGACTTACACGCGATTCCGTCCGCACGGAATTAAAATTCAGCGAGATCCGTTGAGTGTTCTGGAGAGAAATAATAAACATCCATTCAGATGTAAGATGTCAAATGTATATATGCCTATTTACTAGATGTACAAAGTAAACAAAACTTACATCGGATTGCATCATAATATAGTAGTTTAAATAAAGTTAATTTAATCTAGAAACAAAAGAAAACTAATTTGATATCAAACATTTACTGTCGAGTTGGAGTACTGTACTGAATAGAAACCACACTTGCTTGTAATAACAGCTGGTAACAACGTCATTGGCAATAATGGAGTTTGCAAGTTTCATTATTGGAGTAACACGGGTGTCGGTAATTTGTATCGTGCGACACGCTCGCGCCGGTGTGGGGTGGGCAGAAAGTTTTGCGGTGCGCATTGCATCAGCACGTTTATATGGTCTTGACCATATTACGAATGTACATTTTTGCTACTGGAGTGTGCAGATTCACTATCCATTTAGTATAGAGAAGTACATTAAATTAAACATTAGTTCGTTTAGCGGATTATTTATTGTTATATAGTCATCTTTGGATTTCGCTTTTTATATTTTTTTAAATTGAAATGTGCAATCACAAAGAATTTTTCTTAGCAGAAATATTTTATAGATTGATTTTAACTTATACACTTCTATAGATATAAAATTTAATAGCCAATACCAAATTGGAGGTTTACTGTAACTTATTAAGAAAATAGTAACACGAATTTTAAGATGCTCGAGATCTATTTTTACACAATACCTTTAATATTTTCCCTCTGCCGCTTAACTCGGAAAAAGTTACAAATTGTTTCACTAGGGCCCTTCAGAATCTCGAGCGCTACTTTCTTAAGGGGCAACTTGTTTTATATTTCTGTTAAGAGTTCTGAGCTAGTTGCATATATAGAGCGTGAGAATCTTTACAACGTAAGAATGTTTAATCAAATTAACTTGCAAGCATATTGTTTTTATTTATGAATGCATAAAAGGAACAGAAGATAATATTGTATTTAACAATTAAATGAAGAGGTCAGATCGAGATGACTCTCTACTAACTAGAGTTCTTAAATAATGGTGTAAAAGACTGTCTTATGTCCGAATTCTGAAACCAATTTTAATCTTAATAACGAATTGTCTATAACCCTCTTAGCTCTAACTCGGATTATGATACTTGATTATATGTGAACATAATAATCAAATACACGTGCCTTGAATTTTATATATTAGAAAACTTTTATAGAGTACATGGTTTAATTAAGAACCGTTGAGACATCCAACGACAAAGTTTCGCAGAGTTAAAGCAACGACGGTTGCTGCGAGGTAAATTTAAAAGTTCATTTATGAAGTCACATAGCATATTCTTTTTAATAAAGTTAGAACAGTAAGATTTGGTAGTTGAGGAGCTATACAAAAAGGTTAACTTGATCTAAATTAGAAGATTTCTGGTCACATTTCAAAGTGTAGCGCTTAATTAAAAATAAGAAGTCTATTTAAATAGAGAGAAAAAGAGAGAGATTGTTAATATTAAATTGTCGAAGTGACGAGCAGTTTGTAGAATTCAATTTCAAAGGCAGATCATATACACGGTAACGATCATCCATTGTGGGCGTGCGTATGTCGGAGATAATGAAATAACAATCGCGTTACGTTAGAAACACCATCTTTAGTGGACCACCATCTTAAATTAAAACTGCACAACACAATCTAATCGGATTGCAAACATTTACAGAGATTAACCAATTGATTTTATAATAACAAAACGCATCATTCCACCATTTTATGACAACTGTCATCAGTCATTCGATCACCGCCTTGACATCTATCATACCCCATGCACATTCAGCAAGTACTCAAAATTATTAGTTGCCAGTAACTTTAATCGTTCAAAAAGAATACATCATTTCGCCCCGTTAACTATTTATTTTGCCTCCAATAGCGGGAATAAGAACATAGTGATATAATTGTAACAGTTCGACATTTGGTTAACAAACAGAGCCTCTCATTACGTATTCATGAAAACACATTTAAATAAAGCGGCGGAATACAATGTAAATTTTACTATTCCCTCTACGCACATGAAGAGGTGTTAGCAACGCGCCCAAAATAACCCTAGGCAAACAAAGACTGCACTCAAACACGGCCATTTTACAACCAAGACGTCAAACATTCTAATGTTCCATCAAACATTTGAGCCAACATCGGTAAAACAAACGGTTGGTCCAAATGCGGGTAGCGTTTGGCGAAGTGCCAATATCCATGAATCATCGCACGCGGCGCAAACCTAGGGCTATTTGTCAGCATTACAAGACCGACTTCAACATGTCAAGTCGCCTACGTATGAGTAAATATTAGCATGCTTAACGGTTCTTTTTTCTAAGATTCTTTTTACGGCTATATTAAAAACTACTTGTTGCTCGCGACTTCGTCCGCGAGAAATTAAAAAATAATAAAAACACAGTCTATATTACTCATATTTAAATAGGTCCAGTAGTTTTTGAGTTATTTCAATGCATACAAAAATACAAATGTTTACTCTTTACAATGTTAGCATAGTTAGATTGAGTTAAATAATGGTAACTATAATTTAAAAAAAAAATTGTATTATATTGATGTCAACTAAAATTGGTTTATTAACTGCACAAATAATAATAATATTCGACAAACCTTTATCATTTATGTTACCATCCAATGAATACGTAAAAACAAAACGAGATCGCGATGTGCGCAATTTCTGTGTGATTGTGATGTTTTGATGCATAAAAAATGTTGTTTTATGTTCGTAAAAATAACACTTTTTGTGTTGTAAATTTTACTTTACTTTCGGAGCATTTATAGTAATAAATGATTAAAATTTTAGTTTTATTTACTTGTACAGTTTTAACAATCTTTTGTTGATTTATTATTGAAGTTATGGATAATACAAATATGAGACATTCAGAAGTAATACATGAGTTTTTTCATAATTCCTTTTGGGCTGTCATCATGAACCCATTGGTGCATGACTAGCTTTTAGGAGCTAAGTTATAAAACCTTTTAGCAAGGAGGAAATAATAAATCTCCAACACGTTAGCGGTAGAGTCATAATTTCTAGTATAACAACATTAAGGAGATCTAATTCACTTTAAAGGCTAGATGTCCCCACGTAGCGCAGGCGAATGTAATTAGGACATCGCGGGGGAGCTCTGAAAAATGTCTACAAAGGTTAACTGAATAATCCGCGTACAGAATTTCATGTTAGAGACACGTATACTTTCACTTACTTGTTTTTTGGACCTTATTGTGTTCTTGCACGTTACTGAATAAATAGAAGTCTTAGAGCGGGCGCACATTTTTAACTAAACAATCGCACAATTATTGTGCGTTTGTCGATTGTTTCGCAGCACATTCAACTCTTCAGTTGCAGAACTAAAAATCGAGTGTGTGCACACCTCCATATAAGGTCATAGGAATCAAAGCGAGACTAAACAGTTGTGCGATAGTTTAAAGGTGTTTTACAGTGTGCGTGCGCTCTTATAGTTAAAGTAGGGTTGATATTTTTAACGTTGAAAGCGATTATAATATTTATAAATAAGCTAAAGAGGTGATAATAAAATGT
Organism: Papilio helenus; assembly: GCA_026546675.1. Classification (NCBI taxonomy): domain Eukaryota; kingdom Metazoa; phylum Arthropoda; class Insecta; order Lepidoptera; family Papilionidae; genus Papilio; species Papilio helenus. The sequence goes on along the minus strand of JAOCNA010000028.1, from coordinate 7,171,503 downwards.
TAATTCAAAAAGTTGTTTCGATTTGGCTTTTATTTTAAGAATATTCTTTAATTGTCTTGATAATAATTTTTAGTCGTTTCTAGAAAACGTGAACTTTGTAATTGTCCATTTCCAATATGCTTAGAATGAAGTTCTTTCAGAGACTACACAGTGTTCAGTATATTGCATATTGCACCAGTACATAGTATTACAGGCTCTATATGTATCTAAGTACCAGTCCACTTTAACTTAGAAACTACTTTATATGCAAATTAAATCCTATGTTTTAACATTAGATTGCAAATGTTAACAGCATTACACTCTAATGAAATTTGGCATTTATATAACGTTTTTATATTAAACAACAGTATTTGATTAAGTTTAGAACAAAAACTAGAAGAATATCTTAGTTAAATTTTAGAACACTATAATCTTCTATTCACCTTCAATTTCAACTGTGCAGTTCGATTCTACAGTGAAAACTGAAGGTGTCTAGGAAACTTTATCATAATCTGCAGTCCATAATAAACTTTTCTAGTAAAATATAACTTAATCCTTTCACTATTACTGCAATGTATTAAAATAAAAAAAGAAATAAGATAGCGAATAGTGTAGAGTATGTGGTTCGACCGTAAGTGGGCTGTTTCATTATATTTGCACATAAACTGTCCGGTTAGGAACACAAACCGCACTCAAAGCTCCAAGAATACACAGTTGAGTAACTGCGATAATCATATAATCAATGCATTCCTTAAATAATATTTCATTTGTACTTATTGTTCTGATGTAATAAATGTATAAGAAAATCCGAAGTGCATGGCTTTAGTAATGTGGGAATACAATTTTTTAAATAATACATATCTCTGTTTAGTTATTCTTAAAACGGTTCTATCTCCGAGAACAAATCAGACTTTATATTTATGCATTTAATATCGCGGAATATTTTGTAAACCCAGTCTTACTATTGCCACTTTTCGGATTCTTGTATTAATTACTATTTTCTGTGACTTGATTTACTACGTAGGTTTTTTTTTAATAAATTATATAATTTACGTCATAAAAAGGAATGTTTCTTGGCAAACCATAGCCATTATAACAGTACAAAGCGGTACTTTAATAAATATTTCATGTACTTGGCTAGAATTGAACAATTAATTTACTTCAGAAAACGCTGCTATAAATTTTACCTTATTTCATAGGAAGCTGAAATTCTGCAAATTATTCGCGGACAGAGAGACCTCGCGTGCCGCATATTAATGCTCTCTTAAAACGAATATAAAACATTAATTTATTGGATGGATGGATGGATGTTTGTTAGAGTTTGTAGCATAAACGGCTGAACGGATCTCCATGAAATTTGACACATATGTAGAGATCACATGGAAGAACACATAGGCTACTTTT
>JAOCNA010000028.1:7118416-7129164 GCA_026546675.1 Papilio helenus | reverse complement strand
ATAGGTAACAAAAAAGTGGTCGAGCGCCTGGTTCCTACACTAGGCTCTAGGCCCGTCTTGTAGGAGCCAGAGTTCTTCCGTCTTAGTACTAGTTATTTAGGACATGCAGTAATATAAATCTAAAGTAGTAATACTGAATAAGTCAAGTAACGAATTCCCCATCAACATTTTAAAACATCTATTATACTATTATATACCAAGACGACATAGTGTATTGTACCTAAACACCAATTGTGTATTATTGCTACGTAATTTCGTAACTGGAATCTAATTTTCTTAGGCAGCTGTTGATGTTTATATTGTTTTGGGGACTACAAACACTTAAAATAAAGTCGAAGATCCATAGATTAGTGTAACTTAACTGTAAAATCTGACGGTTATTAAAGACTAGCTATCGCTCGCGACACCGTATGCGTGGAATAAAAAAAACAAAAGTAGCCTATGTTTTCTTACAATCTATCCTCTACATTAATATCAAATTTCAACCATATTCGTTCAGCAATGCTACAAACTCTAACAAACATCCATCCATCTCATTTATAATATTAGTAACACGAAGCTTCAGGCAACAAATGTATGATTAATATACAACAATATTGAACAAAGTCAAGGTTGTTTATTACAGCTTTTTTAATTCATTAAGCTAAGTAATTCACGTACTCACGGGCGCGGTCCACTTTGCGGCTTATTACGTGGAAAATCATTATGTTGCCATTAGTGTTAGGGTTATTATCTTGTTTAAGATATAACCCTTTATTACTGAACAAGTATTTTATGTGAAAGTTGATAATGTAAAGTACAATTTACAAGGAAATTTGTATGAGATTTTGATGTACTTTACGCCCGGTAGGGGCGCTGCAAAAATAAAATACAAATTTTGTCGATGGCGTTACGAAAACTTTCACATGAATATTCATGATAAGTCCTTTGTATTGACAATAACTTTCTATATGTCATGTGCTTCACGTTCCTGAATGTGACTAACTATGGGCTTTGTTCTATCTTCGTGTTACTAGCGTAATCAATAAAGCTCAGAGACCCGGAGGCGGCGCTTGACCTCAAAGCGAGTGACGTAACGTGTTCTTCGAAACTGACATCATTTTGTCCGGAGCTTCTTTATTTTATACAAAAACAACGCCATTTTAATCTAAAACAAGTATTTAACACTTGATATTTAACTAAATCAGTTTTAATTATTTCTTAATATGGATTATAATTAAATTGTTACAAAATATCTTGCTAATTTCTTTCTTTCTTTGCTTCCAGATAGTATTAAAACATACGACAAACTCATGAAACTAGTTTGATTGATTTTTTACATTATTCGTCGATTGCATTAAATATTACCTTTTGATATGTAGTCAACAATTTGTTCCACGCAAGGACGTTAGTTGACGCGCGTTTTGAATGCCAATTGACTTATTGAATACGTAACGGACTTGTTACTACAAAATACCAGCCGATCAATTGTCCGTTTGTTGATCATTTGATATGTGATTGTATCATTTGTATGAATTGTTGATTTAACATTGTGATACGATGATTGTTAATCGTTGTTTATCATTGTTAGAATAAACTGCTACAGTTAAAGCTCTGCAGACAATAATTTTTTTACGGACGACTAGTTGCTTCGTCTGTAAGAAGATCTATGGAAGTGTGTATATGACATCGATTTGGTTTTATGAGATTTTAGTAAGTCCAAACCGATAAAACTATCGACCGACATAAGTCGAGTCTGCGGTTAGCCTAGGTTTTATAATTTTTATGATTTGGATTGTTTCTTACTATTTATGTATCCCTGGCTTTCTCTATAACCCTAGCTAGTAAACCAAAGAGTAAGGTCTCAAAATAACAGACACAATAATGTTAGAAACTGTTTTAGTAACCGTAATTATCCACTGCTGTAACACACAAAATCATCTATTTCATTCTTTGTGAAAATGCAGTGAAAACTTACGTTTATATTCGATCGAACTCTGACCTTTGTATTTCCGATGTAATTGTGTATGACATCTCCGAATTGCATATTTGAATTTCAAATCAGAACTTATTCATAATGTAATCGATATTATGCAAATGTGTTTATTAAATCAATTAATCACAATAAAGTACGATTAAAATGGAATCGATTTGAATTTCGAGTCGTGACCGTGCATTAATTGGTCGCTTTATCAATTTTCACCCTCCAGTAGTCGATTATACACCCTTTTATTATTCCTTATTAATCCTCACGTAGAGTTGAACAGGGGATGTATGGAGCTGACAAACATTTTTAAATTCTAGAAATTTTAAGCTGTCCATTTTATAAATGGTTTACAAAAGTGTAGAGGAGACGAGATTGATTAAAAAAATTTTGACTAAAATTTTGTACGTTATACTGTTATCGGCTTTTAAGTAATTAATTTTGTGAGGTCAAAAATTAAGTGATAAGCTCGTAGTATTAGCTTAGTGGTAAGCTAAAAATAAGTATGATTTAATGCAGAGCTATGCAACAGTATAACCTGTTTTAAGTTGCGGTCACTGCCGCGGCCGTGACGCGCTTACACTTGCCATTTAAGTTGTATAACTTTGAACTTAAAAGCGATAGTAATTCACTAAGTCTGTACTTTATTAGTATTATCATTTTATTACCGTACTTAAGGCTTATCAAACTTTGCGATCTCTTCTATACTAATATTATAAAGAGGAAAGATTTGTGTTTTTGTATGTATTGAAATAACTCAAAAACTATTGGGCCCATTTTAAAAATACTTTCATAGTCAGAAGGGTAATTTATCTGTGACTAGCATAGGCATTATTAAATTTCACGCAGGCGAAGTCGCGTGCAACAGCTAGTGATAAATTGATCTATTGTAACATTTGGTGTCATGCATTCTACTCCGGGGTGCCATGAATGGATCATAATCAGAGTGTAAAAAAGATTTTTTCGTTTCATCTTACTAATACTATAAAAGCGAAAGTTTTGGCCTCTAAACGTTTGAACGGATTTCGATTAAATTTGGTCATAATTTGGAAGAATACAAATACTTTCTTGTTATTTAATCCCACACGAACGGAGTCGCGGACGAAACCTAGTATATAAAAACGAAACATTAAAAATGTTGTCTAAAGGAAAGTAGAGGAAGATTATTTGAAGAAGGAATCACTGGTGAAATCTGCAATAAAAAGGAAAACTCCATAGATATTTACAGTTTAAGAAAATCTAGCTCGAATCACTGTCTAGTGAGGTTCCAATCAGGATGTTTCTTGTTGAAACATCACTCAATACCATATATGTAAAGAAATATTCACACTTTCTAGATCGTCTAGTTTCTACTTGGTCCGTTCAAGTGTCAATCAAGACATGTTTATCATTGAATGCCCTTTATAACAGTAACTGCAAGAGCGTACGCACACCTGAAACTAAATTATCGCACAACTATTTAGTCTCCCTTTGATTCCTGTGAACTTATATGGAGTTGCGCACACTACCCGATTTTTAGTTGTGTAACTAAACAGTTGAATGGGCTGCGAAACAATTGACGATCGCACAACAGTTGTGTAATAGTTTAGTTAAAGGTGGTGCGCCGGCTCTAACGGTGTAGTAAGTTTTTATCATTTTAATTGGCACTGACTGTTTTGTACGCTAGTGCATGCGCGTCGCATGGGCAGGGGGGAAACTTCCCCTCCCCCGCCTTTGAGTATTGAAAAAGGTATAATAAATAGACCTATCCTAGAACATCGACTGGCAACGTCCGTGAGCTAGTGAGAGAATCTATTGGCCAAAGTGATCTATTGTTTTAATGTTTCGTCGTCTTATCTAAAAAAAAAATCAATAACTTTGGCTACTCTATGGTTTTAAGATGTAAGCATCGTCGCATGCCCATAAAGATCAATAAAGATCTATAAATATCGTGCCGGTATTGACATACGTTGTCTTTCATCTTGGGCCTACTGTGAATACAGTTTCCTTGTTACTATTATTATATTTATACCAAAGACAAACTAAATGTAAAGATTCCTGGCTTTTGATTGTTCGTACGTGCAGCGATTTTATAATCTGCGTATGGACTTCATGAGAAAAAAAAGTAAATAAACAGTTGTGTCTTTAAAAAAATAGTATAATATTTTAATTCGCAATGACTCATGTCTGCAGTACATTAGCGATGGATCTATTAAATGTAATTATTTTAATAGAAAAATCGCGTGACGGACTGGTGCTATTTCTAGTCATAAATACAGATTATAAATGCAACTGACATGACAAGTTTGTTTTCATGTTTGCGGTTTAAATAAGGATTTAAATTAAGCGCCAATAGCTTAATCGTTTGGGGTACGGACTACCGATTTTGCGGTCGAGGGACAGAATCTCACATTTCGACTATTGTCGTGAGCCATATCCTAGCACAAGCCTAGAGCTTAGTTGGATTGGTTGAAGGAAATAATAGTAAATTAACAAAAAATCTATTAATATTTTATTACAAAAAAAAAAACAAAAGATTTGATTAGAATAAAACGCAACTTTTTTTTCTACAAACTGAATGTAAAGTCTGCTATCGGAACTACAAAATGACGTCACATTTTAAATATAGGAGAATTAATAGTATTCACGATTACATTCGGCGCAATTCTTTGAAACGTCCCCATTACAATCGTATATAACGGCCTATATTTCAATTATGATCGTGCATCAAAGGGGACCACTATACTCGGATGCTGGGAACTTCACGGTTACTGTGTCGCCGGAAATGAAAACGCTGTGTGAGTAAAATACTGAATGAATTCAATCAGAATGCGGGCCACGAAAACAGCGTTTGTAATACGATTAACTCCAAAAATAGAAAAGACTTATATGTTTGTAACGATTAAACTAAAAAACTACTGGACCGATATCAAAAATTCTTTCACCATTAGACTACTATATTATCTAGGAGTAATATAGGCTATATTTTATAGAAATAGAAACCATGTAATAGATTTAAACAAAGTTTCATCACATAGATGTTCAGGTTAAAGCCGTTATTCTTAGGACGATAGCATCGCAATGAACTTAACGGGATATAAAAGGCAATACTAATCAGTAGCTTGAAAACAAACTAGTAGCTGATTTCTTGTTGTGATTACACTTTAGTGTAGGCTTTCATTGTCGGAACTTTCTTTCAAAACACAACTGTCACTAAATCTCTTTAAAAAGTAATATTGTTAAGACAAAGTGTTATATTGCCTTAAGATAGTGGAATTGCAGACAGTTAGACATTTATTCAAGACTTATCCTACAAGGCAAGATTCAAGGAAAGCGTAGTTAGGTCATAAAAACATCCTGGCTCAAAAACCTACGCCAGTGGTTTGATAAGAGCACCCGTTCGTTTTTAGAGCCGCGGTATCAAGAATGCAAGTAGACCTAATGATCGCTGAACTCCAAAAGAAGATGGCACTTTAAGAAGAAGATTCAAGTCTGATTATAAAAGTAATGTTCATGTCATGATTTTTTGCGACCTACCTGATGTTTTTATGTCTTTGTGAGCGGATATGTTTTTAATTTTGAGTCATGCGGTAAACCGCTATCGGAAGGAAGCAAGAATACGTTAAGATAAGGAACAAGGTCGCATACGTTTGTGTTTTTTATTTAAAAAATTACATACAAAAGTTTGAATTTGTTGGTTTATAAAATTTTAGAGTGTAAATATAAATGTATAGGAACTAAAGGTTTAATGATAGTTTTAGCTAAGTTTATATTAATTATAAAGATGAAAGATTTGTATTGAAATGACTCAAAAACTATGGGACAGATGTCAAAAATTCTTTCACCATTAAATAGTTACGTTATCAGTGAGTAACAGGCTATATTTTTATTATTTTTAAATTTCACGCAGACGATATCGCGAGCAACAGTTAGTAAAATATAAACTGAAATTAGTCCTAATCTAAAAGTAAATATTCCGCTGTTATACAGCACCAGTTACCATATCTTAGAAATAACTTTAAAAGTTCACTTCATATTCTATTTTCAATTATTAAAACATTGACAATATTTAACATCCTTTGTACAGAAAAACCGTGTAATTCTTAACAATCATATCGCCCATTTCAATGGGCGCAACATTGGTGCAAAGCTGGTGCAAAGAATGAAAACATTTGCACACATTTCGAGGGAGATTACATCAGGGGCGTTGCACTCAGTGGGATGAATTCCCCATTGTGGTCGGCATAATGCCACATGCCGTCCGCAATCACAATTCTACTCTACGCGATATACTACAATTATAACACGTCAAAATGTTTGTAGTCCTTATGATTGTTTTTTTTACAAGGAAAGCAACGGGTGGCATGTTAAGTAAACGCACATGGATATTTTCAACACTAGAGAAACTGCATACGGTCCTATAGTTATTAGATTAGATTTCAGTATAGATTGAATAAAAATATAAAGATTCATATTAGATGATAATTATTCTGTAAATTTCGCTATATTGTAAACTAGCATTGTAGTGACTGGTCGACTTAGCACCCGTTGGCGCCATCTGTTATTTGCACGTGAAACTATTGGGCTGCAGTGAGTGTTTGTTACAGCATTTAAAACAGGTGTAAGTAAAAAAAATATGATTTCGTAAATTCCGTGCACGATTAAATCTAGCTAGAAGCATTGCACCGGGCAAGTAAGAACCCCATTGTGCGCGGAATAAAAGCCACGGCTCGGCCGCGGCCGCGCGGTATAATGACATTCCACAATCGTCGCCTTTCAAAACAACAGATTTCAATGCTTTCATTGTCCGCAAATCAAATAAATACAAAAGTTTTAAACGCATTTTTTCGCACCTTTAAAATAACGAATATTGATGTAAGTATTCATTATTCTGGTGAAACTTTTATCATTATACTAGCTGTTGCCCGCATTTTCGTCCACGCAATATTAAGGTAAAAAAGTTGCATATAATGTGCCCGTCTATGTCAGCTACCTTCAGTGAAATTAGATTACCCGAAAAAACGCGGCTTTCGGACAGACAGACAGACAAACAATTTTCAAATGCCATTTTCGTTATTAGCAACGCAAATACATCATCTTCGCGAAATCTGGAATTTTTCTTTTGATATTACAAACTGATACTCCAATTTTATTATATGTAAAGATAACATCTCTTGTACTAGTGCGACAATAAATATCGTTTATTTATACCCCAGCAAGAACCATAGGTGTAAGATCTAGGTTCTAAAGGCTACATTAATTATTATGATCGTGTTAGTGATTAAGCAATATAAATACTATGCCGGAATAGTTTAAGAACTAAGCCTATATTAATATTAGCGAACATAATCACAAATAAAGTAAGATTAATCTTAGCAGGTCTAAATCCACTAATAGAAATGTTATCATAGAGATTAATAACGCAAGCTAATTTATTAATTCAGCAAACCATTTAACGTAAACGTGTTTTAAAGGTAATTCGAAAGCTTATAGGCAGATATTGTATCGCATCGTTCACAGGTAAATCAAATCAACTCAACAAAACAAAATGTAACCTCAAATCTTTTTTATCAACAGACCCGCAAAAAATAGATTTCCCATAAGATTCTTCAAAACTATTTTTAGATACGTGTCCCCTCACCTATCGAGTTTTTTATTTGTGATTCAACACTATTGGGAATGGACAAATCGACCGAACAAAAATTGGAATCTGACGTATTTCAACGGAGCCGTTTGAAAAAGAGAGGAATGTGCCTCGATGCATGTTGTGAAACACGCCGTATAACAATCGAGATAACTAAAAATTCTCACTGAAAAATGGTACAAAAAGTAGTAAAATTAAAACATTGACGTTCAGAAGTGGAAATCTATTATATCAGCGTTTACTTTCTCTCTGGAACATTAACCGTATAATGTATTTTTTCTAACAGATTCAAAATACATTAAATATCAAAGTATACATATTTAATCTGTAGATGTTATTATCGCCGGAGGTAACACTTAAGAGCTGCCATTTCATGTTATTTGAAGCGAGCTTTATAAAGGCGGGCGCTGCGAGATTAATAATGTAGCTATAAACTCCGTAACCTACTTCGCAATTAAGTTGAATGAATAATACAATTTAGCGTTCGAGGAAGCAATTAATTTTTGAACAACAGCATGGTTTATGATGAAGAAAATATGTATTTACTACGTCTGCTTATGTGTTTTGACGCAGAAATACTATATTTCCCTCTTTATATTCAGAAAAATACGTATTACTAACGGCCGAAGTTTAATTAGTATATGATATGTGTTAATTGATTACCAGCGGATGGTATGACTTCACCATTAACACAATAATGTACTTACGAATAGCTCACCACGTAAATCTTCGCACTATCGGACTAATAAACACTTAATATGCTATAAACAATAAACCACTATCCAACCATAAAGTCTTATAAACCGGTCAGCAGGGAGAGGTTTACAATCGGTATTCTATTGACATACTCTGACTACGTTGTTAATGGCTTTATGAGGTCCGCCTCTACTTCATCGTTTAGTGCTGCGGTTACCTATTTAACTGGCCTGTGGATTTACGATCGACGGTTTATCTTTGTTTTTGAAAAATAATAGACACGGACTGATAAAAACATTATACTTATAATTCTGTCATGATAGACAAAGACTTATTGTTGTAAAAAAGGCAACTTAATTAATTTCATAGACCTTTTCATCATTATTTTCGGAAATATGGACGTCAGGTACATATTACAGAGATGCTTGAACCTATCGTAAGTTAGGGGTTTCTATGAATAAACCTAAGAATTAACGCTGGCGTAGCACATTATTATACTAATATGTAATTACAAAATTTTAAAGTTTAGATGGATGGATGTTTCTAGTTACATATCACTAAAACGGCACAAATGTAGAACATAGTCTTAAACACACAGGCTACTCATTAAGTTTTTTTTAATTCCTCGCCAAAGTAGTCGCGTGCTAGTTAATACAAATGGTATCGTATTACTTTGAACAGATAAATAATCAAAATACGTATACTCGTCGTAAAACATCCGAAGATCTTAAATAAATATGTGCAAACTCACAAGAGAAAATGCTAATATAAAATATACAGACTTCATCTGGTGAGTGCGCTGAACGTAAACCTTCATAAACATCGAACACTTTTGATTAATCGTTCATAGTATTGTCTGTGGCCAGCGAGCGTGCGGTGAATTGTCGTGTTTTATTTTCTTGTTCATCTGCTTTCGATCGTGTTCGCCTCATGTTTGTGAAGCCAATAGGTTGATTTCCACGTGGATTTTACTGATACAAGAGATGATTTTTAAAAATTGGAAATGTTTGCGTTTTCGGTGTGACTTCTGACGTTCAGGGGATTGATTGTTAAAATGGGACATCTCTGTAGGAGCATGTTTATTTAAATATTTTTCTTTAAATTCTTTTATAGATTTTGACAATTTATTTTTATTTAACAAAGTGTAAAACGTTAAAATCGCCAGTAAAAAGCATTTAGGCGTGTGCCAGCCAGTTTATAAAAGGAGAAAAACGTAAGTCGTCGTGCGACTCATAAAAGTTGTACCACACGGCCGCAGCCTGGGGCGAGGTCTCTGAACGCGCACGTGTGCCTACAACTTCTATTCTGCATTTAGTCTAGATAGTTTATAAAATCGATATCAATTATATCCAGTGGTTACACTTGCTTCTTTTCTGTAGTTTATAGTTTTTTAGGAATAATAGTTCCATACCCCCGAAAGTGTATGAAACAAAAATATAAAGCTCAGTAGAGGGTTCAAATGTTGACTGTCCATTAAGAGTGTGGGAGTAAATTATTAAAAAAAAGTATATAGAGAGCAAAAATGTCTTCTTTAAAATTATAGTAATGTTACCAAAAGCATGTTTCTAAAAGGCTTAAATTTTTATCCCGTTTTAACTACAAATTCTTAAAGCAATTAGTAGGTGTTTACGGATCTAACAATTTTATGACATTAAAATTATGAACCTTATAATCCACTATCAGAAAGAACATTATCGCTTAGCATACTAAACAGCAGTTGTGTAGGCAAGCTTTATAAAGGCGGGCGCTGCAAGATTAATAATGTAGCTATAAACTCCGTAACCTACTTCCTAATGAAGTTGGTTGAATAAAACAGTTTATTTTCAAAGAAATAGTTTAAAAAAAGTTTTCCTTAAACCTGTACCAGGTGCTACGTTTTTATTCATTAGTTGTACATACCAATAGTAAATCAAATAAAAAGATTGATCCATTTATTTCATCCATCCAATGTGATTGAGGTGTTAGTACAATGTCCATACTTTCTCCTACTATTAATCTTAACTTGACAATCACTAGGCAGATTTACGAGCGTACAAAATGTCATTCGCAAATAGAAAGTTGTCTTCTAAAAACCGACCCACAGCTGCAATAAAGGACAATCCAATTTATTCCTTTCCAAATTGGAGAAAATCCAATTTGTTTAACATCTTGTATCGTCTGCGAAAAACGAGAATTTTGCTGAGAATTCGAAGATATAAAACTATTTTAAAAACAATAAGAGAGACAATGAATTGTCGGTTGTATCTCAAGGGAGCTCTTACTTGATTAAAAACGTTTAAGTGTAAAAATATTTAAAACTGGAAAGATTTCAATTAAAAAGATTTTATGGATCACGAAACCTTCAAAAGAAAACTTCAATGAATCTTACTTTTAGATTAAACTAGCTTTTGCCCGCGACTCCGTCCGCGTGGAATTTAATAACTATAGTAATAACTAATAGTATCCTATGTCGGTCTCCTGGCTCTA
>JAOCNA010000028.1:7004236-7018868 GCA_026546675.1 Papilio helenus | reverse complement strand
TCATCGGTGCTATCGTCTGCATAACAATGGATGCTGCGTATTCGCAGCATGTCATTGATATGCAGAAGAAACAGGGCTACGAGGTAGTAGTAACACCATATTAACAGAAGTATAAGTAATATTTCTAAAAGGTGGTTTAATTTTTTTTTTTACTAATATCCTTCATAAACAATTAGTATAGTTTTAAATGTGACAGCATTTGTTACTGAATTCAAGGAATTCTTTTGATGCAAATTCAAAATATTTGAAATCATAAAAAATATGTTTCTAAAATCTAAAATTTAGAAGAAAACTCGCAGTTTTGCATTGATGTTTCATTAGCGTTGTAAAGTAGAAGAAAGAAATGAAAATTAGCTACTTAGTAAGAAAAATAAAGAACAGTTTGCCGTAATAGAAGTTTCTTAGGTATTGTGAGCGACGGAACATTTATTTTTGTTGTCACATTTAAAAAGACTGTTCCAGTTAGTGGCCAGGCTCACCGGAGAGAAAAGTTTTAAAGTTTTGTTTTTACAAATGTGGCCGTGCACAAGACACAGTTATTTGGCTTCGCAGTTAACATCCCTCTGTTTTCTATTTCGTGAGTTCTCTACATTTTTAAAATTACATTTTCTCAATTTTTTTTAATTCTAATAAAAATATACAATATTGAAGATTGATAGACAGTGTTATGCCACTTCTTCAAACTCCATATCGATTTATGTTTACATTCATGTCTAAAGTTCTAGATTAAAAGCTATAAAAACGCAGTAATTGAAAATTTTCCATAGATGTTTAAATCCAGAAAGAAACACGTCTATTATTGTGTTCATTTCCTGAGTGTGACATAATTTCATAACAAGATCGAAGTTATTCACAGTGCTGTGAACAGAAATAACGATGAGGCCTTTGAAGTGGAATTTAATGATAACGAAGACATCGATGTAGCTGACGATCGAAGTTCAATTAATTTAAAAATTCAATTATTCTTACAATAAAATATTCTCATTATAGTTATATCCGGATAAAATTGAATCCATTAAATCCGGATGTATTCTTATTACTATATTTCGATACTTTCGTCGTTACAATCGTGTAGAGCGTCTGTATAAGCATCATTGAATCGTAGCGAATACACTCATACGAATATACAAAATATTAACTGTATAGATATGCTCTGCCATCTTGAAAATCGCCTCAACTTTCCGACCATCTCCATAAACAGATAACAAATAACTTCGACAAACCAATTAACGAATTGTATTGCGTAAGTTGGTTAGAGAGTAATTCCGGGTATCGGAGTTTTCGTATCTTTGTTTACGAAGCGTTTTTATGCAATTCTAATTCTAATTCTAAATATGGATTCAATTGAGTAGTGAATAACCGAAAGGTGATTACCGACATCCTTGCATGTTTAATTTATGTGAGGAATTTTATCAAAAATTCAATATGTTACAATAATTAAAATTGTATTTTCGTCGATAACACCTACTCAGAATACGGTTAAACAACTAAGCGTCTCGATTAAAACTGTAGCTATAATGTTAGAGTATATAATTGCGTTTGCGTCTATTAAAGCGCCTATTAGAGGCACTGCAAGTAAACGAGAGTCGAGGTGAGAGTGTCGGTTTGTATATATCATTGCTCTTAATGCACCTGCAGTTGTAGAGAGTTTGTCGCATGGCTTATTATAAAATGAAAAGCTTTGATCATGATTTCTGTTTGAATTAAACAGTCAAAGTGAACTATAAATACGTACGTTAAAGTTTGGTAAAAATAACTACTAACTGTTTAATAATGTTTAGACTGTTTATTATTTACCTAAGTTTTTTTTAATGTAGTGTTGGCTGAATATTTAATTACTTTTACTTATACTTATACATTTTAGGGGTTTTATTTGAAAAAAGCATCTTAGACGATAAGCATTTTATCATAACTTTGTGAATGTCTAAGGGTAAAGTAAATTCTGTAATTCAATTTCGGAAATCTTCTTAATTCAAGATGAGGGTAGTACATTAAAATTCACGGCCCTAATGGCCGTTAAGGAACGAGTCACGCGGATTTTCACTACATAACGAGCTCTTATAAAATTTTCGCATCTCCCTTTCTTATCCCTTTAATAATTCATAACACCACGTAAAGTACATTTGATTTATAAGATGATATAGAAATTAAACGATTAAACCAACAGCTTCAGTGTATTATAAAGTTTTTCTTTATTGTAATTTGTGTTAAAATGTCCGTAATTAAGTTTCTGAATTTTATAAAATATTACATAAATGTTCAAATGTTTTACAGTTTCCGTTTATTCTAATATAAGAAATTAATGATAGTTTAAAAAATAACACAACTCAAGGCTTAAGTCAAAATTTAACCCATAAGGGTAAGCAGAGAAATATCTCGTACCTCTTCCACATGATCCTTTTTATAAGAAACGAATTCGCCCGCGTGAAATTAAAAAATATAGCCCATGTTATTCACAGATAAATTACCTTTCTAACGGTGACAGAATTTTTGATATCGGCCCAGTAGTTTTTGAGTTATTTCAATACATACAAAAATACAAATCTTTCCTCTTTTTAATATTAGTATAGACTAATAAATAATGATTTCGTCTTTACTTTACTTTACAAATAACCTACCCTTTCACACGAAGTACATCGGAATGTAAAGACGCATATTCTGAATCACACAGCAATTAGACCAGGAATCAAAACAGAACAGGATCGTTAACGGGCATTTCGTGCGAATGTAAACATTGTTTACAGTCTTACTAAGCCCAGATCAACGCACCAACTAATCAGTCATCGTAAAATTAAAGCAACTATAAAACGTGGCTTCAGTTCCCTCGTAAAGGAGATGAGGGCATTCGTAAGCCGGCGTCGTGAGACAATCAGATAAATCTTCGTAATATCTCATCGTAATTTTGTGTGAAAGATCTATCCAAAAATCTAATGTCAATGATTTAATTGGACAACGGCAGATGTTGAATTAACATAAAAAAGCTACAAGTATTATTTCCTTATACTGTTAAAAATTATTAACTTCTTATTGATCATTGCACAATAAAAAAAATATGTTGCAACTTAGTAGTTCCTAGAATCCTTTCTTATTATATTGCATGTTTATTATACACTAGCTTTCGCTTGCGCACCGTCTGCGTGGAATTAAAAAAAAGTAAGTAGGCTATGTTTTCTTTCAGACTATCCTCTACATCTATGCCAAATTTCATCGAGATCCATTCAGCAGTTTAGACTACAAACTTTAAAAAACATCCATGCATCCATCTAAACTTTAGCATTTATAATATTAGTAAGAAAGTAAAATAATGTACGAGAACGAGATGTCTAAGACCTAAAGTCCCTTTGCGCTAGTGTAAATAATCTGGTCGTGACGATGTTCTGAACAGTCGCATAACGTCGGGCGACGCCTATGCCCAGGAGTGGGCGTCATATGGTTGAGAAGAGTCGGGCGGGTAGCTCTAGTGGAAATAGGCACTAATGCAGATTTTCAAGTAATGTAGTTTGTGAAAAACGATTGTAACTATGTACACAGAAGAAACAAATAACATCGATCAAATTGAATTTGCTTCAGAAAATAGATTGTTTGTTGAGTAATAATAACTTTTACTATCGGTAAACAGTTAACTATAATTTCTTTGCAATGTCCGTAATAGTTTTCCTTTTGTAGTTTCATCACGAATAATTTAAAACAAAAACGTTCTATGGATTATTTCAGTTTTTTTTGTTTATATACTGAATTGGTATTGATCATAATTTTTTTCTGTGATTTTTAAAAACTTGCGTTTTTGCGAAACTGTTTCGCCAATAGAAACCGAAAGTGATTACTAAATTTCTAATAATCGAATAATAAAGATAATTTGCATTGAATTAGAATTTAAATAGCTCTTTACACATTTAACTTATCAGTTCATTTGTTTATAATGTTTTCTAATTTTTTAATCATAAATTTTAATTGGTGACATTTTAAAATGTAATCTAAACACTGACCTGTTTAGTTGTTACTGTTTACAATCTTGCTTTTGTTTTTTTTAATTGTCATAGATTAAAAATCAAATCTGAAAAGATGGCGGCGTTCCCGCGTCCGCGCCTTCTATGACTGTTTCACAACTGACCATTTTCTTCTGAGATACACTAATTATATCTAGGTTTCCTTATCACTGCTCTAGTACTAGATGCTTAATCATGCTGTTTTGATTTAATTAAAGTTAATTTCTAATATTAGCAAGATCATAAACAGTTTAAGAATATATTTTTTTATTCAAAATTCAAGACGTCATCCGTTTGGTGGGATGATATCGGACTAATGTTGTATTTGCCCGATCGTCCAATTTAAAAACTTTTTTTGACAAAACTCTTTTAACATATTATAAACTTGTTTTTTTTAGAAGGAAGCAAATGATTTTATGCATATGCATTCTTAAAAAGATTGCACATTTAAATAAAAGCGAGAAGAAATACGAAAAAATAAAAAGATGCAATGAGAAATGTATAACTTTTGGACATCGGCTTTATTTTTATTTACCATCAGAACTCTATCAGATGTCTCATGTCTAAGCAAGTGTCCTAAAAAAAAATAAAAGTCCCTCGTCTGTTCTAAAAAGGATAATCCATAAGAATATTGGCTGATATTTTCTATTCCTTTAATTAGAAAAATAAATTTAAAATAGTAAAAAGTCTACCTCTTGATAACAGATAATTTACTTCAACCTACACTTACACTGACAATTCCCATGTTAACAAAAATAAAAACTTTAACAATATTGATCGCGCACACGAGAATCAAACCCAAACCATTTGTTCGCAACACTGATGGCAAGTTACTGACTTGAGCAAGTTGCAGGGTCAATAAATGCTGCACCCCTCGGACACTGACCCTAAGGATACAAAAAAAAATCGAATTTATAGCTCGCATTGGCTTTCGCTTGGATAAATATTTACGACCTTTGTTTTCCATCTCAAAAAAATAATTAAAATTTATGTAGTATTAAAACCAACAATTTAAGGTATTGAAAACTATACGATGTATTTTTATTGATAACAATCATAAAAAAAGATTTATTAATAAAGTAATTTGCAGGAGTAATTTTATAAATAGCCTTAAATATAGACTATTTATTCTATTATTACTACTTATTCTGTGAGATCGTTTTTTTACCTTTTTTTAAATTCCAAAGACTCTTAAGAAAGGCGGATAAAAAGACAAAAAAACTTAATCAACATGTAACCACTAGGTAGCAAGTTTATTTTCCACGCTCGCATGTAAAATGGCATTTTAATTTATTAAAAATATGTACACTAACTAATCTTTGAATATATAAAAATGGACTAAACAAAGATCCGGTGGCGCGGCTCCATTGTACCAAATATATTTTGTCACTTTTAGTGGGGAATGAGGTACATATGATAATCACACATGTTCATGTCATGTTGACACATCCTTATGGTGACGTACTGTTTAGAAAAATCACACGCACAAATTGATTACGCAACAAGTAAGTTTAAATTTATTGTTGATTTTTTTTGACAGAAGACCACATTTACTACGGGGAGTGTTCCGAGGGGCTGTTAGGAACGATTCCTGCCGCCGAGTTTCGTCGCTGGCTTTCCACAACCTGCGGTTTTCGCGAAACTTTCTCCCTCGCATAGCCGCGTTGTGGAACGGTCTGTCCTCGGCTGTATTTCCAAACCAGTACGACTTAGGGTCCTTCAAGAAGCGAGCCTAAAATTTCCTCAAAGGCCGGCAACGCATCTGTAGTTCCTCTGGTGTTGCGGATGTCTATGGGCGTCGTTGACCACTTTAGTGTTCCCGTCGCTCGTTTGCCCCCTTCTCTTATAAAAAAAAAAATAAGTGGCTTAGAAGCAAACATCAGAAGTGTATACAATATTGATAAATATCGAGTTAAAGAGGCGAGTGTTTGAGCGTAATTCCTCCGGATTGGAGCTACTGAACTGAACGATTAGACTAATGATCGCAATCCTAAACCTAAACCCCCGCAAGAATCCGAGGCGGGTTGTAATCCAAAAGATTGAGTGTTTGGCGGCAGACCCTATAATTCTATGGCAACCGAGTGAATCTTACTAATGGCAACACTTAACTTTAATACAGAGTACACGATAAATAACAAGGGTTAATTTTGTATCGAATTTTTCACATTTAAGATTTTTGATTTTTGGTTATACTACGATTTAAAACTCGTAGTATTGGTACTACTTTACAGGTTAAACTTGACTTTTTCAATTACGAAAACAAAGCCTTTACAAGACTAATAGAAAGCTAGGATATTGGTGGAAATAAGCTAAAACATTACTATTAGTTAAAGTTAGTGAAGTTCTACTACAATTTTAAAGTCATTTGATACGAAATTCCTGCGAGTCACTCTTGTGCCACAAATTAGCGTTAAAGGGCCTTTTTTCCTGGTCCTTGGCGACGTGGCACCTTCCACATTAATCAACCTCATCCGTAATCCGATCAGGATTCGTAATTTCCTTTTTCATTTTGTATGCTTTCATACGACACTGTGAAAATTTAGAAATGGCTATAAACATTTCTTAAAATGTTATTTGAATAATGATGTCTTGTAGGAACTTCAGGCGTAATCGGAATATATTTTAATGTTCAATTCTGAGAAATTTACTATTTTTTTATCCTTACTTAGGAAGACTAAAAATATCAACAGTACGTAGCAGTGTTGTTTCATTTTCAGATAAAGAGCAGCGTAATACTTTCATACAAAACACATAATAATTCAGTAGTATGAAAAATAACATTAAAATATCCCAACGATAAATATCCCTCATAATTAACATTCATAAAATTCGCGTAATCTCCTGAACAAGCAAGAGAATGCAATAATTATTACAAAATAGGACATAACTCAATTAAGTTGAGATAATAACGGTATGAGGGGATACAACAACATGCAAACAGCATTAAGTGGTAGCCGTGAGCCAATTAAAAACAAAGTTTAATTGATACCCATGGGCTGGTAGCGAACATGGGAGTCGTTACGAGGCTTGCACCGCGCGAACTCGCACTCGAATGGTTATACAATTGCATGATTGAAATCGGATTACGGATACATTTTCACATTGATTTTGTATCTAGTATAATTTTACTCTAGACTTGGTAATGACATCTTCTATTACATGCCGATTATTTTGTTGTACATATCAACATTTCTAATATCTAAGAAGAACTAGAGATAAAACTAAAAATGTAGAATATAGTTTACAAATTTTAACGCAAGAATTCGTCTGTCGCTAGTTTGTAGATTGTAATTTACCGCTATTAGATTTTGTACGATGTTAAAAAGGAAAATCGTATTAAAACGTTGGAAGAAAAAATGTAGTGATAATAAAAATACATACCAGTAACTTATCCTTACAGAAGGGCGTAAAATATAACATGAAAATGTTCATGCACCATTTTATTTTGGACCAAAGTAATATAAATATTCATTCAATGCAACCAAAAAACCTTTTAAGACGGTTTTCTTTTACCTCGATAAATTTCCATTTGCCTAGCAAGCATTATTCATCCGTAGGAAAGCCCATTTGCAAAATTAATTTTGTGGGTGAAAAAAGTTACGGCCAAGATAAAATTTTGTCTACTCGCCTTTATCCTGATTACATCCGAATCTGGTTTACTAAAGTTTTTTTATGTCTTAACGTTGATGCTGACAGTAGATATTTTCAATAGACAAAGAATGCAAAGAAATAATCGGATCTCTTGATATTGGCGACTACTTCAGAGTCCGTAAAGTTCACAAAAATGCAGAGCATCTCAAGAAAGGGTAAACGAAAATAGGAGAGAAGGATGAGCTAAAATGGAATATCCTTTGTTTCAGTTATTTCTGTACAAAATCTTCACTTGTCAATTTAACTGACGTAAATTTTGACTCGGTGGGAACAGAGGGTAGAAATAGAATCAACGTAAAAACGATCGGAGCCGCTTCAACGTTTTATTGGGAATAGACTTAGCGATGACTTTTGGGGTCTCAAATTGATATGAATATTTATGAGGCGATCTAATTTCCCGCTTCATCGTCAAGCCATAGCTTACGTGACGCACCGCAGTCTTTCTGTAACATTTAAGTCAATCAGAAATACGAGTTTCCAAACTCAATTTTGTATTAATTAATAATTCAAGATATTATGTAGACTATGATACTTTACAAAATTATTAATATCTTTACTACGACAAATAGGAGATTCTTTTTGTATCTTACTTTCGAGATTATCATTTACTGAATGAATATTAACACATTCAAGTGAATAACGAAATAAGATAGAGCCATTTAATTCATTCATTTGAATCAAACGTGTAGATGAATGCGAATCTGAGTTGAAATCCTGTAAACAATTTATTTGAACACCGAATCAAAGATACTCCGACTGTCCTTTATTGAGATGTTAATTTAATCTCCGAGAACAAAGAACTATCGTCGAGTCAGCGTCCGTATAAAAACTGCACGAGGGTAGAATGCGAGAGTCCTGTCCGATATCACTAACATCGACTGGATCTCTCAAAGCTTTAGCTGAATACAAAGCGCTTTCAAAGAGATGTGCAATTCATTTAAACTTCACTGATCTTTTTTGGCTACAAATTAACAAAGATGTAAGAATCGACAGACAGGTTTTACACTCGTTTAAAAACTTATAAATGATTTTTAGCTAAAACACCGACTCTTTTATATTTATTCGATAGCCTAGTTGTACTCTGTCAGGAATTTTCCCAATATTTTCAAACACATAAAGAGATTACTTCCCATTCGTATCCATTATCCCTTTCCATATTTAGAATTCGAACTAAATCTACTTAACGTATTTTTCGTCAGTCTTTCAAAATACATATTTGATGCCTAAAATACCTAATATTAACATAATAAAGCCTTTAAAGGATTAAATAGAAAAAACAAAGGAGCACTCAGGTTAATTCTATAAGACTGCTTTACTGAATTTACATCAGTTTAAGAACTTGGGGATAAAAGGTGAAGCTCCACTGCTATAATATTAGGACAATAATGCTATTCCTCTCGTTCTGCTTGAAGATAACAAAGATAGCTATATTGTAGAGCGTTAAAACGCCGCAAGGACTGCGAACTTCAGCGTTTAACAATAATCTACCCACGCATTAATTCAAATCTTTATAGCTACGCACCCAACCGTTCAATGGCTTTATATTGGAATGTGGGATCTACCTTATTAGAAACATCTAAGGATAAATTGTCAGTCTGTCAGTCTGTTGATTGGAAAAATTACATCAAAACATATTAGTTTATAACAGCCTGAAAACACAAACAAAAATATATTGACATCTCTATTCTTGTATTTGAAAAAGTAGAGAGCATATTTTTAAACGGATATTTCGGGGGTAACATGTCACGGTAGTATTGTTAACTGAGTAAAAATAATGAAACATAAACTTCATTACAATTTTAACAAAAACAAATGAAAAAGCGTAAACATCACGAGATTAGAACGCTAGAAAGCTAGAGCAAAAACGGGGTCGCTTTTTGATAAAAGCAATGCAACAAAACAAGCTCGTACAAAGACTTCTTTTAATGGTCGCTGTAAACACTGAATGTAATACTCGCTTGATTACACCAAACACTAAAGCGTTATACTAGTTATTAAAATAACTAGTGTATATTTTGAAGCCTAAAAATACTAATGTTAAAATGAAATTAGCAATTTTTAAAAGTGAAAACACTTGAGTTTTTGTTAGAGAAAATATTACGAATTTTAAGTCATTGTCATATTGTAATCTACATAATACGTCTCAAAACGTATTAGGATTTTAAAATTATAAAGACAATAATACGTAGCTAACAATGTATTCGTCTGAACTCTTTGATGTAAATTTAAGAAATGTCTACTTTTTATTTGTTTCTTAAAAACTCATAAGAAATGAGACAAACATTAGTTTGAAAGTTAATAAAGCGACACCTTCCGGTTCCCTAAACAATCTTAACGCTACAAGAAACTACAGAAAAAAGAGTAAAGATTCATTAGGAACACCACAGGTGGCGCTAAACTTACACTAAATTATAACTAAAATGAGGAAGGTCTAAATTTTCAGATATAACTAAACAATAGAAATATAATAGAATACATACTCTATGACAAAATACATATAAACTTTATCAACAAAGCGCTAACACGTGCACGTAACATGTAAGTACTTTTCCAAACGAACAATCTTCATAAGTTGAAGTGTTGGACGTAAACGGGGACGACACCGACACGGCACGGTATCAGTTACGTGGCCGCGGGACCGTGAAACGGGTACTTGTCGGCTCAAAGGGAAACTCAACTATCTATGCAGACCTCTAACATGTGATATATGTGAACAAACATTCAAACAGAAAGCAACTTTATATACACATAAGAAGAGACTACATAATATAACACCGGCTAAGAAGGTTCTAGAATTCGTCAAGGAAAAAGAAATGGAATCGAGTTGAATATCAAATGTTACTGATAGATTGTGAATTTCGACAGTTTGAAATCTGACTAGATGTCGAATGAATTTAGATGTTTTTAAACCTTGTTTTGTTGTTTCTAATAAAGACTAGGTAACATGTTTTGTGTTTTTATTTCTGTGTTAACTACAATATTTGCTGAATTAAATAAAACATATTTTAAATTTATCCTCAATAAATAAAGAGTAATGCATACAAATGTCTTTTGATTTAAAAATGTTAATATTTTTTTTAAATATTATTAAAAAAAACAAAAAAAATTGTTTTAATCTTTTTTATTCTTATAATGCACATCACTACACTCTCTAAGTTTCCCCGCAGCTTGTTCCGGTGTTAAATCTCTTTGCGGCTGCGCCAACATTTCATAGCCCACCATAAACTTCTTCACGCTAGCGGAGCGTAGCAGCGGGGGTAGGTAGAGAGCATGTAATAACCAATGAGGTGAATCTCCAGGGGTTGAAGATGGTCCTGTGGGTGCGCCTGAAATGAAAATCAAATAGTTCAGGTTAGTGAACAAATTCGATAGTGGCGCCACCAACATATTAATATTTTGAAACAACGCCATCTATTGAAAAAAAGAATCTTTAAATTGTATTAGTACTAGCTTTCGCAACTCTGTCCGCTTGAAATTAATAAAAACAAAAGGAGTATGCTATGTGTTCTTCCAGACTCTGTCTATGCCAAATTTCATCAAGGTCCGTGTAACCGTTACGGCTACAAACATCCATCCATCCAAACTTTCAAATTTATATTTATATTAATAAAAAGAAAGATTTTTCAACTCACCATGCCATCCCATACTATAAGGGAAGTTACATTGAAATAGATTATCATATTTAGTAGTCAATTCCTTCATGATCTCAGCTAATCCTCTCTTCTGTTCTGCGTTCAAGTCTGTCATCCTCTGCGGGGTGCCATTTAGTGGTAACACCATTGTTTCGTAAGGCCAAGCCGCCCAGTATGGCACTAATGCAACCCATTCGGAATTTTGTATTACTATACGTTCCTGAAATTAAAATAAGAAAATAACTATGATAAACGACATACGAGGTAACCGCAATAATTCGCCAAAATAGCGAAGTGATTATAGACATCTTTATTTGCGGATCCATTTGACAGAGTACGCATTTACAGACGGAGCAGAAAGACATTTCCCCGCCAAATCCACTCCCTGTTCTCACTCTTTCCTCGTACAAACAGAGCAGGAAGGGGAGAGGACCCCAAATAGTCTACACGCACATATATCAGAGTGAAGCCGGAATCACTTGCACTTAACGTCTGTCTTCTGTGTGCTCTTGTAGCAGTTTGTCAAAACTCTTCTCTCTCTCTCTCTCTCTCTCTCTCTTCCTATCCTGTATCCCATATGGCAGTGGGGTCAGCTTTCTTTGTCAATCTCCTCCACTTCGCTTTATCTAAGACATTCTTAATTGTCTTGGAACTTGGCACTCGCACATCTTTCCACCCTGTTTTGGGTCTGCCCCTAACTCTTTGACCGGGAAGGAATGTCGAAGCTTTCCTACTCATACTCATACTCATACTTTCATACTTTTATACTCTTTGACAATTGCCAAAGAGTATGAAAGGGATGACAAATGTCACTGCAGTATCGACTGCAATAAACTAACTTACTTTTTGCTCCAGCTCTTTCTCGACGTAGTCCACTAACATCGGTTTCCCATATTTATTATAATAATCCAATTGACATCTGAAAATTATATGAAATATTATTCTATTGATAAAACAATTTACCATAAAGTAGTTTTGTTTGGAGCACAGAATTCTCTTGCTCTAAAACTCTATACTTCTAATTATAACCTAAAAAAAATTCTAATATTTGAAATTTTACTAATGTGAATGCGAAAGTTAAACAGTTCAACTTCTTGATGAAATTTGTTATAGATATAGAGGATAGTCTGGAAGAACACAAAGATTTTTTTTTAAATTCCACGCGGATGTAGTGACGCGCGATAGCTATTAAACAAATAATCACCTGTCCTTTACCCTGGGTTCATTGGGTAGGAAACTGGATGCCCAGATCTGGCAATGTGGGTGTGGATTTGAACAACCCATAACCGCACCCTTGTTCTCGAACACCTGCACCCACGTGTAGCGGCGCCCCAACTCCGTCACTTGGGATATCTATCTGTAATAGATAATATTTATGACAATACATAGACAAAAGCTAGAAGCATACTAATATAAATGCGAAAGTTTAATCTGGAAGAACACAGGCTACTTTTAAATAAAATAAAAATAAATATAACACTATCTATTGACCAAAAAATCACAAAAAACAAAATTTACTGGACATTTTAATTTAAAAAAAAAAAATTGTGATCCTCGTTTTCTAATGCCAAGTCTCTTTGTTCCTCAATTTTGTGTAAATCTTTTAACGGTAAAAACTTAACATTGGCTGCATTCTCTTCATTCAGAACTAAATGCTCATAACCTTGGGAAATGTCTTTTAATGCTGAAAACAAGTATTTATCTATAGTTTGATATAAAAATCTATTACTGTTGCAAGCCCTATTTAAAACTGAACATGTTAAAGATTGGTTTTATTAAAATTATTTACTACCTAATGCTGTGACTTGTCATATGGATTGAAAAAGTAGTTATAAAAAGCCTATGTTAGTCAGTGATGATAGCTTTCTAATGGTGTAAGAATTTATTAAATCAGCCCAGTAGTTAATGGGTCATTACATACAAAAATACAAATCTTTCCTCTTTATAATGTTAGCTTAGATTTTTTATAAGTAAACTAGTACCTTTAATCAAAGAAGCTCTGTTTAAGTCAAATATCAAGATCTCTCCCCTCTTGGTTCCTGCTGCAACAATATTATCGAATACTGCAAATGGTCCATCAGATGTTCCTTCACAAATTGCAAGTTTTGTGATTGCAACATCAGTGTGTATGCAACGAAGTATCTGTGATCCGTTCACATGTAGAACACATATCATGCCCGTTCCATTATCATAGTCCAAACTGATGACTAGTTGATGAGAGTTCCCTGTCAACGGTGTTGGCAGCTCTAACACATTTGACACTGAGATACGGCTGTTACTGAAAATATATAAGCAATTTTCTACACATATTCAGGTAAATATCCAATTGGAGTTAGGTTTGAAAGGACCAAAAGAAATGTATAGAACTGTTTGTTTTTAGTTTTATATCTATAGGTAATTGTTCACACGTTCAAAAGGACATTTTAGGCTTCTCAGTTCACCATTTTTCTTATTGATCTAAATTAGTTACATATAATGTATCATTGTATTATTTCATTCCTTTTTTTATCATTTAAATGTTAAAATATTGTTCTGTCACATATAAATTGTATTTATGTTGTGTTTACTTAATATGTAGCATAGATGGATCGATGACGCAAGTGACGCCTTACCTCACTCCAGTGCCGAAAGTTCGCGCTGCGACTTTTAATCCGTTTCTAAGGTCAACAACGCAAAACTTAGGTCCAAGTGCAAGCCAGCCAAGTTTCGTATCTCTCAAAATCCCACCGAGAGGTGTTATATCTATAAATGTATTAAAAGTTAATATCATCAAATCACAACAATATTGACTATAATATTTACTTTGTTTTATCTCACCCGTAAAATCTTCCGTTGGCTGCAAAAAACTAAACACAGCAGGAGATAGATTGGTCGTCTTAATAATTGAAAAAACACTGTCTTGTAATTTTTGCATTTTGAAATTATATTCTAACGAACAAACAATGATAACCAATAAAATTTCTACGAAAGGTTATAGAACATCTTCTTCTAATTAACGGATACATAAACAATGATCTATATAATCCGTGCCTTTGTATTTACTATCTGGATTGTAAAGATTTAGAATTTATTACACACAAAGCTCAATACAATTATCCATTTGTTAACCGCAAATAATATACGGTACGCGCGGAGGTATTTTCAATTTTGATATACAATGACATTGACATCTTACGATTTTAAATTAATTTAATGGTGTTGCCATAGTGAAATTAGTAGGACGAAAACAGAGCATTTATTTTGCGATTTTGGCGGTCCGACCAGTTTCTCTCCAATCGCCTTAAACGGTGTGCCTCTACCAACCTGCTCCGATTTTAAGTACCTCGGTTCTCTAGTCCAGTACGACGGTGGCGTTGACCGAGA
>JAOCNA010000028.1:6753460-6768426 GCA_026546675.1 Papilio helenus | reverse complement strand
TTTCGAAATCTTATATTGAAAATCGAAATCTGATTCAGGTACGATTTAAAAAAAACCAGATATGACACATCTCTATTAATGAGTAATCGAACATATCCATTGAATTCTTCGCTTCACGCTATGAAATATTAAGCTTCATTACATTCCAAAGAATGAACCTTTATTCTATTTCTATCTTTTATAAGAATCATTCCTATCGCTCTTCTCGAGTCATCCGTCATAAATTGTGTGTAACACGTTTACATTTAGCACGTAACATATATTTAGAAATAGATTATTTGTTACTTTTATAAATTTAATATTATTGTAAGTGCTGATCCAGTTTACAATCAACATAAAGCAATAAGAGAATGTGAAGTTTTTTATGTAAATACAAATTTATTATAAGCACGTTTGTGCCAAAACTATACAATGTGGCAAATGAAGCGGCAACGCGCCGCGGCCAGCTTGTTGCAGCTCCTCGATGGTTTTTATTGTACATACGTATTTAAGTCGTAATGTGTTGACAATTTTGTACACCTGTTTGTATATGTAAATGTTTATTTAAAATGAATTTATATGAGGAGTTTACATTGCGGAGGGTTGCGAGGCAAACGGTAGGAAGGAAGACGTACGTAGTTTAGTTTCTGGATTTGTTTCCAGTCCACACCCAACGATAGTCAATTAGAACTTTTGAGATTTCTTTGTAGTATTATAATTGATTATGTATTCTTTAGCTTGTATATAATGTAAGGTAACCGACCTAGTGACTACAATATTCTTTTATTGTAATTGGATTAGCAATATCTGTTTCAGAGAGAATTTGTACTTCTATTTAGATATGATACATCCATACGAAAGATTAATTAAAATAAATAACTATCACAAATAAATGAAGTTTTTTTTTACTAAATATCAATCCATCCATACTATTAGTTGCATCTGGGTGCGCGGCAGTGCAACCGCCGAGGCGAGCACGGCCAAACACTCTTTTCTCGTAGCGTTTCAGGGCTCTTGACAGCCCTGTAACATCGTTGTGTATAAAGATAGAAGGTTTACATTTTGAACATATGTAGACATACGTAAGTCATTAATTAAGTATATACATTAAAACAAGAAGACAGACACAAAAAGTACAGACATTAATTTTCAAATTAAAATAAATCTTTCTCGAGAGTTTTACTTTGATTTAGATAGAAATGGGATTAATAGCAAGTTCTTTCAAAATGTTGGCGCCGTTTAATTGCCACAGCTTCATAATAGACACTAACTAAAATGGCTATGTAGGATCAGAATCAGCTCTGGATCGTACGGCCTCAGCTGGAACGTTTAAACGTTAAGTTAGTATTTGTATTGGCAAATCATCATTTTCCTACTTTATGAAGACATCGTCTTTGTCGGCTTAAAATATCTTACAATGTTCTCTTTCTTGTGCCATTCTTTTGAATTCTTTAGTTCTTAGTATTTAAATTATTTGACGCCAAAATAGTTTCAATAAATTCAAATTTCGGAATTGTTGTTGTTGAAGAAGTTGAAATTTAATTTATATGATCTTCTGAAAGGTAGAAGCCAATGGTTTCGCTAACTACACCATTAATTTATATCCAATTTAACATGCTACTTTTGAAAATTAGTATATCGGCAGCATGAGACACTGCTGATATTAGTAATAGTAGCGTTGAGCTAAGTGACCAAGCTGCTGACCACAGAGAGTGCGCCAGTGTATGTGTACTCGCTGAGCAGCACGGGGTCGCCGGGCTCGAGCAGCATGTCCACGCACTGGTAGATGCCGTGCTGCGCGCCGTTGGTGACCAGCACGTCGTGCTCGGTCGGCGCGCGGTGCAGGTCGCGTTGCAGCGACCGCAGCTCGGACACCAGCGCAGGGTACCTGCACACAGGGGACATACTGATCTCGGACACTTGGGCTTGATACTTTACATCTGTGGTCTCAAGCACTCTTAGAGGCTGAAGTCAATAGTGAATCATAACTTGATCTGGACTGGTCTCCATATTAAGAGTGTATACACTTACCCCTGCGAGGGCATGTACTGTAACGCGGCGCCGAGCTCGCTGCCCTCTAGCACGATGTCGCGGCCCGCCTTTGTGCGCAGCTGCAACCGTTCGAACGGGAACATCTCCTCGTTGGGCATGCCCTCCGCCAGCGAAATCACCTGCTTGCCCACCTTGTACGCCAGCGTCGCTGGGGAAGTAATATCACGTTAATAATGTTCCACGAGGTACATAAGACTGGTCAATCTAGAAACTTTTAGGCAGCACCATTATGTTTTCAATTTCGCACTCAGACTCGCGTCAGCGAATTAAATATGAATAGACATGTATGGAACCGGTATGAACGTTTGAACATAAAACTTAATTTAAAAAAAAAACCGCATTAGTGTTGTGGAAATTATGATATCTGCTATACTTAAAGTAATTTTTTGTAAAAAATGTGTAACTTTTTGGATATTTTTACTTAGGTATTTTTTTTTCCTAAACGACCGTAAATAATTTAACGTACTTTTTTTGTTGTTGTTATTTATCAACATGATGTAATGTAGAGTGGGCGGTAGCGTTATTGTTATTATACGTACATGACTTGCGATAATCAAATTGCTAAAGTCGCTGAATTTCGCTGACAGATTTATCGCAAACTATATTCCTGATTAGTTTTTAAATGTTTGTTTTTATTAAAGGCGTTTCGAGAATTTCTGGGTATTCTTAACACATGACTTTTATTATTCTACCATTGGAAAAAATTATCTAAACTTAAGATTATGTCAATAATAATTATTACTAAATTTATGTGATAAAACAAATTTGAAATGTTATAATTATTTAAAAAAAATTGTAGGTAAACACTTTTAGAAAACCGATGAATTTAAAGTTATGCCTAAATTACATAGTATTTCAAAGTTCAATGAGACTGCCCAAAAAAACGAGGTCTGGTTGTCGAATAGCGCTATCTATTGTCAGATTATTGCACTAACAGGTTTATCCAGGAGATATGTAGGTTATAGGGAGCGAATGCATTTCATATTCAATAGATGGCGCTATATTACATATTTTAATTTATTTAAAATACAATAAACGTGGTAAATCTGCTATGCTTTCTTGAAAACGTATTTTTGTTTATATTATTATTTATTAAATCAGCAAGATGTTAAGAGGTCCGGATAAAACTTGTATCACATTAGATAGTTATAATATTTGGTAAATGTCAAGGTTAGCCGACCAGAGTGACCGCTTGCAAGTAAGCCGGTTTTTTGACTTTGCGATAGGGGGCGTGGTGTGCCGTCATTATCGACTCGGAATATCGTTTTTATCTATACCCATATTTAAAAAAAAACAACGATTTGTGTATTTGTGTTTTTTCACTACTGCAAAGCAACATTATTACTGAGTTACGTGACTAAGGCTATATTTATAACTTTCCGCGCGAATGGAGTCGCCAGCAAAAGCTAGTCTTGGTGCTTTGTTTATCTATTTTTTTAAGGAACTAAAAGTTTTTCATTACTGTGTGTATTGTTAATTAAGAGTATTTATTTGTTATTACATACTATTGTTAGTACTAACTGATGTGGTAGTATTGCCCATTCATTCTATGAATTCATTATTAAAATATATTATAAAAATTATCCTTCATCTAACAAAAAACTATCTAAATAAAAACAGGAAAGTTAACTGACCGGACGTAAACACAGCCACGCTTGAAGTCACTTACTTAATTTGCGATTACGCAAATCTTATGTTATTACATAATCCTTACATAATTAAAAGTATTATGTACAATTTTTTATAACAGTTTTTACTCACACTATGTTTACAATGTGGAACTAATGTAGTGTTAGTTATTGTGTGTAGTAGAGATGTTTAGTTTTAAATTAAATTCGATTATAACAACTAATTTAATTAATTTTAAAAGATAAATACATAGTCCGACTTTTGATACATTGAGAAAGTATTGCAAGCAGTACCGCGGGAGACCATTAGTATTTGATTTCTAATGGAATACATAAATAAACATAAATATTGAATAGAAGTGACTCGACTCGAACGAGGTTCACTGTCATTCTAAGTTGAAATAAAAAGTTCAAAGTCGCGGCCGACTGACACAAAAAATTGCAAATTCAAAAATTTCTATAATTATATTAGAAGGAAAAATATGTCCTATCTTATTTTATTATTTATACAGTGTTGAAAGAATATAAAAAATATAAACGGTGATGAAAAAACTGTAAAACGAACCGTCACCAAAAGGGATAGGCAGAGACTATGCATATGAAGTGTAACTATGACAGACGTTTTATAATTTTTGCCAAATTTCTCGTTCGTAATTTTCATTGAAATCGCTCGCAAATAAAAATAGACCCCCAGATGTGCGCAGACTTGACCGCAGATCGCACAGTCACCGTCCCGACGTGTTCACTGTTTCACACCGACTTACCATAACCTGTTCCAATGTTAATATTCAATTTCGTTAACACAATGTCCGTCTATCGACTGCGTAGTAGATATTTGGAACGTGTATAAAAAATAATCGCACTAATTTTAATGTTCTATTGCATGTTTTATTACATAACATTTTTTTCTTTTCATGGAATAATTCTTGTACTCACTATGCTATATAATGCTGTCGATAAAAGAGATCGAAAGTTTATCTTACTAATATTATAAATGCGAAGTTTAGATGGATGGATGGATGGATGGATGTTTGTTAGAGTTTGTAGGCTAAACGGCTGAACGAATCTCCATGAAATTCGGCACAGATGTAGGGCATAGTCTGGAAGAACACATAGACTACTTTTTATCCCGGAAATAGTTACAGTTTCCGTGGGATGCATTAATTTTGTTTTCTAATGTTTATTCGATAATTCTGCAACTGTTCAACATATCTCACTAAAATTTAGCACAGATATAAAACAAAATCTGTAATACACATGGGATAAGGTTCATCCCCGAAAAATGTCCAGTTCCGGAGGGATAGGTAGTTTTTTGTTATTTACGTAGTTCGTATGTTTTCTAATATCACGCGGACGAAGTCGCGGGCAACAGCTAGTAATACCATAATACGATATAAGCTAGACCACTTGCTTCATTTACTGCAAACAAATTACGCAAGCGTGTAACGTCATTGCATAACAGCAAAGCACATATTGACAATGCCGAGTCACAAAACTATTAATACAATGCGCAAAACGTCAGAAGGAATTAAGGTCAATAATAGAATAATGTCTGACGATTTGGCGAAGTCGTTTGACGAATGGAAGACATCAGAGCTGCCATTACCGCTCGTTACCAATGTGACAATTTCACACGAAGACTTTAAATACACGTTATGTAGGTTTGTCGGCGGAGCGTGAAATGTGACATGACATCAAACAAAAAGCTCCGGACACTTTCTCTCGAAGGCATCCGACGTTATAATCGTTAGAAGTAAAAGTGTCATTTACGAAACCTGTCATTTCTAATTCACATCGTTAAACACGTAAAGACCTTTAGAATTTACTCGCGAAATGTAAAACGCATGCTTATGTTGTGCGAGTTATTACAAATTACAATACGAAAGGTGTACACGAAGTATTTTATTTGGTGAAATTTTTCAAAGTGAATATATTGAACCCTTGTCAATTTTTTGTAACAGGTTAAAAAGAAATAAGGTCTAGATATAACATCTTAGAGGTTCTTTACAATTTGTTCTTTAACAAGGATAGACGTTTCTCGCGCAACGGTAATTTCATATTCTAAAATTGTTCTATTTGCTACGACTAGTTTGAATTAATATTTAACAAGAACAAAACTCCTACGAGAACAACATTTCCATACTTTAAGACCGGTAAAGTTATTTTTTAGTTTAGTGTAACATACCAAAGTTATCTGGTCCAATGGGGATAAGTCGAATTAAATTATGATGCTCACTAGCGCCCTCTGTCAAAGTCGAAAAACTTCAGAAGATCCTTGTCGTATTATAATGCTTGGTTCACACTTTACCAATACAGTTGGACAATAGCTCAGGTCAGACATGATTTTCTGGGGCCAGTTAGTGCGCTCATTAAGCCAGCTGGAAACCAGCCTAGTTATTGAGCGCTACTTCTCCACTGTACTTGTCAGTACGATTTAGGCGTTACTGTCTTATAATGTGATTTTTTTTTCTTTTGTATAATTTTCTTTACTATGAAGGTTTTACATATTTTCTGATATAATCAACGCCTCCTAGGACAGCAGCGCGTCTTACCAGGCCAGATGATTTGGTCACACTATACCTGTATATTTTTGTCATTATCGAAACAACAAAATAAACTAACAATAATAAGTCACTTGGATAATAAATCTTTGATCAGATAAATGTAATTTTGGCAACCTATTATTTAATTCTCATTTAAATAAATAGGTCAGCTTTAATTATTTCGAGACACAGGTGAGTATATTATTTCTGTCATTAATTGTAACACAAGTGATTGGATAATTACAGTACAGTAACGTAAATCGAAAAGATTTATTGCATTCTAACCTTATGAAATAGAAAAGGCGACCTTCATGGTCACTAAACAATAATTTAAAACGTACTGTTTGAATCTAACTACGATTACTTCGCAGGAAAGGGAAGTGACGATGGAAATTGCAGGTTAGCTTCGCTCAAGGCGTCAGATTATGATATAGAAGTATTAATTACTGTAATTAAATACTTCATCATACTTCTTACCACTTTGATATTGTAGTTTAATTAAATATAGTCATTTTTTGCATTGAAATATTGGTTTAGGAATACATAGGAATTAAAAACACTTATTATTTACAATACAAGTTGCGGAGCTTATTGAACTTTTTAAAATGTTGTTAACTTTTATTACAATATCTAGTTTTACATACTTAAGTTCTCACATATTCTTTTTTAATAATAGGGCAAACGTTTTACGTAAGTATTAATTACTTAAGTAAATAAATGGATAATGATAACTAGACGTAACCTTTACTTAACTTTGTAATTCTAAAATACCTTTGGATATTGTCAACTTATATTTTTTAATCTAAATTAGCTTCAGTAGTGGATTAAAATAGGAATGCATTTTACTAACTTTATTTCAAATTACTATAATTGTTATATCACTAAAATATTTTAAAAACATGTAGGAGTTTATGTAAATCGTGTTACATTTCAATTAATATTATAATTTTATCTAAATATTGTAAATTAATTGGACTAGATATTGAATACTTTGACTTTATCAATTTACCTTAACCTACCTCAATCTAGTTCGGAATAAATTACATTACTTTAACAAAGTTTATAGATAAGATAACCTTTAAAACTAAAACGGCGATCACCATTATTAAATTATTGGATAATATACAATTTGAAGCAATGTTAAGGCGATTTTTATTCAGGAAAACTGCAGAGAAAGCGGCCCTGGGGGACATGGATTGCTTCTATACTCAATTTAAAATAAGAAATCCTTACTCTCCTGCCGTTTTACTCAAAGATAACCATTGAAGATATATTTTAAATACAGTTATATCCTTTTTCAAGAGATTATGCCTTTAGAAATATTCTTTAAACCAATTAGATTTATTATCAATCCCTAATACCATTTATTTAGATACCTATGAATATGTTTGAATTTCGAATTATTTATCGGCATAGTTTCATTTTATGAACACCAAATATTACAATATTTTATTACACAAGCTGCACGCACGCCCCTTGTTTCATGCATCCGTGACTTTTTAACTTATATTACTCACTTCAAATTGGTCTATAAAGATTAAAAAATTACAAAACACAGAAAATAGAACAAAAGTCAATGCCATAGTATACATAAAACCTCGGTACTACACTCTAATGATTTTATGTTTTATGTTAGCTATAAAATTTCGCAAAATAGTTTATTTCTTATCTACTATTATGCCGTTTACACACGAGAGCAGTGTCGCTCCAAGAATAAGGCAAAACAGTAGATAATGCACAGCACGGTCATTCTTTAAGCATACACCATCGTGTGACATCAGCATTACAACTGCCTTCGTAAATGACAATTTAGTATTAACGTAATGTAAGAACCAAATATATTGAGTATAATAAAAGCGTTCCAAGACGAGCATTCATAACGACTTTTCAATTTCGCTTTCATCTCTACTCTATTCAGGATTTCCCCCAACTTCCAATCAGAACCGACAAAATATAATATTACGCGTAGGCACTTTTAATGGTAAACGAGGTGAATATTAAAACGGTTCATTGTGAGAAAACTTTGTTCTTTTAAAACGTTCATTTCAAAAAAATAAAAATAAAGTTCCGACAAATTTATGAAGAGACCAACAGAACTAACATTTCATGTATATAATGCAAGGTTTTAATAGCATTAGCTAATTAGTTCTATATATTCACTACAATATTTCTGACCCAGTATTATAGTAAAAGGCCGCAGTAACAATTTTAAATGTAATTAATATTTTAATGAGTTAGTGACTACAATGCAGTGACCTTAAATATTACTAGGTTATATCGTCTTGAGAGGTCAAACATACTTTTTTTAAGCCTTCACTTTAATTGTTACGCAGGTACAAAAATTAAATGAAATGTGAGTATGTCATTATGTAGTGTAAAGATTAAGGATGTCGAAGCTTTGTACAACTTAACGAAGTTAATTGTCTGTTATCTAATTGTATAAAACAGTTTGATTGCTTCTTCAATCGTTTACTCTTGTCAAGAAAAGTCTTTAAAAAATGTTCTTAAAGCGAATATTTATTTTGACTTCTATAACATTTAATTTCTCTGTTTTTAATATTTTTGAATGATGTTTTAATTCTAAGAAAAACTTTTAATATCCTGTAATGTCGTAATACAAGCTGGAAATAGTGCTAATCTAAGAAGTGATTAAGGGACTAATAGGTCTAGAGATCGCTGGCTCGTTCTAGATTGCTCGCCTAAAGGTACGTCTACATTATTCACGTTGCTGGCTAACTTCAAGAAAGGTCTCTCCCATCTCATTTCCCGGACGTTAAACAAGTAACGCTTTATTGCAAACGAGGAGACCGTCCAACGAGAAATTTCCTTTTCACTTTATTTTTCATCTATTTAGTAGTAAACTAAACGACTTGTAAATATAAGCGCAGTCTACCTTTAGGTAAATAAACAATATTTCTTTTTTGCATCTTTGACAATCGTGAAATCATTAACGTCTCGATAAATTGCCGCATTAAGCATTTTAAAAGCATTGTGACATTTAAGTATACAATGAGCAATTTCATCATCATCACCAGCTCACACATACATCCCCACAGAGGAGCTCGGAGCCTACCCTAAGTTAGGGTGACTAGGCCTTAGTCCACCACGCTGGCACGGTGCGGGTTGATTGACTTCACACATGTCTTTTAATTTCTTCATTGATATGTGCAGGTTGCATCACGATGTTTTCCTTCACCGTAAGAATGAGCAATTTAAAAAATAAAAAATAAAATTTAAAGCTATAAATATTATTAAAACTATATACACCAAGATTTCAAATCTTAATTTTCAACATACAAAATAACATGAAGTTTTTGTAAATCAAATAAATCAATAACGATGTTTTACTTACTCGAAGTTAATGTAACTTATGTTAATCATGTCACAACACAACAGTAATTGCTCTTTAAATATACATTCAATCTGCGGACTAGCAGGATTTCCGTTGTAATGATTATTTGCTTAATATTAGAGAGGAAGGAGGTTGGTGCTTTTTGTCCCATCTAGTTCGACTTATAGATTAACAAATAGATGTATTTCACATTTATTAGTTACAGTCGGGGAACCTGTCGGTATTTTACCTTAGAAGCTACAATCGTTTGAACATTTTGATATGAGACGAGGAACAAAAATCAATTCAACGCAGCTTATAAATGTTACTGTACGATAAAAAAGTCGGTTAGTGATACACGGATAGTTTTTTTTTTTTATTATGATCCCTTCGTTTGCACTCATTGTTATCTAATTAGTTATTTGTAAGAGGCGGAGTTTGTCTCGTTGCAATGAACAAGGCAATTTTTCCTGAAGTGGATCACAGCGGATTCCCGCGACTATACCTAGAATAATGTAATATTCGTGTACATTAACAATAACTATGGTCACTTGCATATAATTAAACATAGCAAATGTTACCTTTTTAAATCACAGACAATTTAAAGTCAACTGTATTTAAATCAGTTAAGTGAAAATACTTACTGTAACTTTGTTTTATTTATCACAAGTACATATAAAAATTATTAGAAATAAATCATCACAAAACATCATGTTCTCTTCCTTATTCTATTCACGTAGGGTCTACTCTACTTCTGTTTTCTTCTTACAAATAAATCTATCATCCGTCATCTCAGTCATCACTCCCTTCCTTATCATATCAACTTTCACGCAATCCATCTATATCCTCCTAGGTTTACATCTACCGATGTACCCCAAACAAACCACCATAAAACATCTACGAAAACATTAATAAAACAAGGAAACTGATAAAGTTTTAGTCACAATTCGAACTAACCCTTAGAGAATTATGACAGCATATTTTATTCAATAGTAACTTGTTTCCAAGTCGGTGACAATAAAAGTGGACGTTTGTCCACTTGGCGTAATATTATGTAAATTGGAAGTATCTTTTGCATATAGAATGTGTCCCTAAAATTCGGCCGGACGCCTTTTGACCCTCAGAACAATAGTTTCCTTCCTGTTATGTGTCAAACTGACATACAGTTTCCGAAGCAAAAGAGATCTTTCAACCGGACATAGCAGTGTGTATGAAACGATAGTTACCAGTGTTAAAAATAATTAAAAAGTATTTGGAGTAAATGAATATGATTGAGTACAATAAAATCCAATATCAACAACAAATATTTCTACACTACACCTTGCAAAACTTTTGATCGGTTGCCAAAAACAAGCGACAGCTTTGCGAAACGCTTCGTGATCTTAGAACCACGGATTTTTTGTGTCGAGTAGTTTTATTACAAGCTCGCCTAATTGTTTTATGTTACAACAGTACCTAAAACTAACAGCAAACTGAAAGATAACTCCTTATGGGCAATGCTGTATATTTAAATGATATTGTCAAATGACAATAATATACTAGATTTTAATCATTTCCTTAACGACCATTCTAAAGCGGTTTTCGTTTAATAGCTTCGTAAGTGAAATTCTAGTTCAAGCAAAAACACTAAACGAAATTCCTCGATAACTTTAGTACATAAACTGTCGTTGACGATAAGCCGGTTCTAAATCAATTTACAAGTAAACTAACGGTAAGTAAACGATACTAGCAGTCTAACGCTGTACATTTCTCCTTCATTTCTATCTGTTGGTCAGCATCGATAACCGGTACTAAGTAAATTCGCAATGTATGTTGTGATAGTGAAAATAATTACAATAGACACAATTCCTCGGTACGCTCGACTGGTATTGAACGAGGCCGTGGGCTCTCGGTCAGTCCGCAAACTGGTTTCATTATCAAAAGTCAATAACTTTCCGATGCATTCCGAGTCACGGCCAAGCCATCGCTCTACAAACGTAATAAGCCTAAGCCCACATTATTAACCGCGACTTATACTACGACTAAATTCTATGCGGTCAAGATAATGTATACAAATAAAAATGTTGGTTTTGTATACTTTCTTTTATCATTTTCACATGAACAGCTTTCACTCGACGCATAAATATCGATAATAATGGTTTGTGCTTCTTTTATTTAAATCTTATTTCACAATGACATACATAGACGTATTGCGCGATTTGAAACGTAGGAGGACAATTCTTACTGACATGTTACGATGGGGCAACCTATTCCTATTACATACCGTTTAGTTGATAACGATAATTTGAATAATCTTCTAATTCTGCATTAGAAAATGTTCATTAATAACTCTCGAAATTACGGAATCAAATCAAAAAAGTCCACAAAGCCATTAACACACTTGAGCAGTTAATTAACCGAACAATTGTACATTAAATATTAAGATCCGATTAATTCCGATTCAGTGAACTAATACACGATCTCGTTTTTTCTAACGACCTTTTTTTAAATACCGAATAATAATACGCATTCTATATCAACATCAAAGCGTGACTACCAAAGTCATGGACGCCATTACGACTTTGTCTCATAAATATTTACGTAAGTGGTTTTATACGATGGTATACACCGTGTAGGTCACTGGATACACGAAGTTCAATACAATATCGGACAACTAAGAGCAAATAAGGAAACAAATCTAATGTGCATGACCTTCAAAATAATAAAAGTGTGCTGTACAATTTTAAAAAAATATGCTATAGAACGTTATCCTTTGCGGATAACTGCGTTAGAGCGATCTGAGGTCCTACCACGAATAATTGCGGGAAAGTATTCGTATCTACAACGATAAAATTTACACGATAGCATTATATAGCGGTGTATATGGTACCCTTTTGTAGATGCAAAAATATGAAAGTCTGTCAAATGATAAATGTCTTATTAAAAATTAACTCACAGACAAATAGATTAAGGGTGTGTCTTTTTAGCACAGTTTTAAAACATTTTTACCTTTAACTCCATAATTTGAGGAAATTAAGCAAGGTGCACGCTACAATGCGGTAAACGACGACCTAATTCCTTCATAAACACTTCTGTAATTATTTCACTCGTAGTATGAGTTTTTCTCCGGCATTACTTTAAATTCTTAACCAGTTTAAAATCGAGAAATGTTCCAACTGATTATATAACGGAATCTTTAAAGATTACTTGCACGGATATCGAAAATTCTTTCTAGAATTTTTTGTATCTATACTGTTAAGTAATAATGAAAGTGCGTGCACTATACCCACTCTTACTTTCAAATTCAACTATAGTTTTCGTCAATTCTTTTGTGTTAATTATACTTCATAAACATAGTTTATTTAAACACAAAACCATAAATCGTGACGTCATCTTGTTACATTTCTTACTTGGGCGACTTTATGAATAGAAAGATTTAAACTAGTCAAAAATATTAAGTAAAATACTTAAGTATGCGATACTTCCGAGTCTTAATTAGCACCTATTCAATATACGGAAGCAAGGTTCCAACTATAGGAGCACAGTGTAACATGTTTGACATCTGTGTAAACACATTTGTGATAACGAAACTCCAATGCTATTTCCTTCAGCAAGTAAAATGTCATATAAACATGAAAAACAAATATCAACAGCCTTGAGCTACAGATCTTCAGATTTAACTAAACAGTACAACTATACAGTTCAACTTACAGTTAAAGTTTTGCTTACACTTGCACTTCTTCTGAACAGTTCGATCATCATCATGTTCGTTCGTTCAGTTAAAACTATCAGACCTTATCTCTTAGATGAGAATATTCTAATGACATTTATCGCGTTTCGAAGAATGTTTTTGTTATCTATTTATATTGCAAAATGTCGAAAAACAACTAATAAACAAGATGTCTCTAGGATGTAGGATATAGAAGTAAAAGTGGTCTATCGACTTTTGCTTTTACTGTACGAATCTATGAATAATAAACAACCATAAAATTCTAACGTGACAAGTTCATTGACCGCAAAAATTGACCCAATATTTTCTATATAAAAATTTATAATTCGACCGAAAATAATCGCTTGCATCGATTTGATATCGTAAGACATTACTTAGATTACTAAAAATTCGAACAATCGCAACCTTTTGTAATCAGTTACTCCGATTAGAAACTCTATTGACAAGCGGGGTTACAACAATGAATTTGCAAATTCTGTCACACGATAAAATTAGTGTTTTAACTGATTTTTTCGATTTTCGCACATGCTTCGTACGTGATAAATCTTAGAATGTATGCAACAATTTCTATTATGACTAACAACATATATCAACAATTAATTTAATTTCTATAACCGGCTGATTATTTTGATCCCTCCGACGAACAGAGTTACATCTTGAGATCTCCATATAATATGTAACTTTATTCGTGGAGGGTTTCAATTTAGACAAGTGTATAAAATAAAAATGTCACAGATGCAAAATTTTTTACCGAGTATGTGCAATAGGTTTAAATTGATTATTGTCCTACACAAGTTTATAAAAATATAATTGATTTTAACAATTTAGTCACGATCTATTGTTGGCAGTAAAATGAACAACCACGTCCATTATACTCCGATATTTTTGATGCAAAAGTGTTTTTCTATGTTGTCAATCAAAATTTAGTTTAAAATTGAATAAAGTTTCGTAAATAATATTTTTCTACTCCATGTCGAAAACTTTACAAAAATGAATCCTAAAATACATATATTTTGATTGTATAAATCAGAAAATATTTGAAATAATAACAATGGAATGAGAATTTTTATGTTCTGTTAAATCAGATTAACGTTTTTTTCGTTCCATTTCGTAATTAAGTGAAACTAAAAGAAAACCTAAGGTTAAAATATCAATGAACAGATAGAATTGCAAAATAAAATGAAACCAGTAATAGCCGTGAAATCAAATTATCATTGACATGACCATGTTTTATGATTTCTATATTTCAGAAGTTCACAAACTTGTATTTCTTAATACCGTTAGAATAATCTAGATCATTGGTGAATGTGGGATCGATGTTGTACAC
The DNA here is from genome assembly GCA_026546675.1 of Papilio helenus. Lineage (NCBI taxonomy): Eukaryota > Metazoa > Arthropoda > Insecta > Lepidoptera > Papilionidae > Papilio > Papilio helenus. Next base: position 6,753,857 of record JAOCNA010000028.1, on the reverse strand, counting down.
CGCAGCTGTCATTGTCAAAGCTGAGGTGTAACGAAATCCTCCCAAATACTCCATCTGCAATCAAATGGTCTATCTTACTAGCTAGATAATAACGCGATTTTATGTCTTGATTTCAGTGTTGACTTACAATGTTGTTAATGTGATTAATATGATGGGAATGAACGCACAAACAGAAGAGCATATCAAAATTTACCCATAGTTATCGACAACACTAAAATCAAGAATTTCAAAAATAAAATAATGACAGATCCATCTTGCTACTAACGGTGAAAAAATCGCCTTCCTCCTTATTCTACTCGAAAAGCGAAAAGTAGTAACGATCAATTTCCTTAAATGAAAAAAAAATTAGCAAAGGCAAACTTTTAAAATGACCTTAAAACTGCAAATCTTGTAGTTA
>JAOCNA010000028.1:6687137-6700309 GCA_026546675.1 Papilio helenus | reverse complement strand
AAATAAAGTCTTGTCTGAATTGAAAGCGCTTAATGCTGTTCGAAAGCTGAAGATGTCGCGCACATTACGCAGAAAATCTTTTGTCTTTAGCATTTGCGATTGAGAAGTGACAGGTCGCCAAAGAAGGTCGCCCTCGAAAACGGCCGATTTTCGAAGCTTTCTTCAGACGATAAATCTGGATATTGAAATTTGGTTCAGTTGTTTTATATTAATAAACGGATTCCTTCCGACACCATAAGCTAGATTACGGTTTATATTTGAGGTGGAATACATTGTGTATTTATTTGATTACCCAAATACGGAGCACGTTTTAGTGCAATTTGGCATAGTAATAACCATCGTTTTAATGTTGTCATATTTATAATCTGTTTTAATTTCAATAACGAATTCAGGGGGATAAACGTGAAGTCCCAATTATCCCTTTATTCGTTTAAATATGTTCAAATTCCGCCCAAATTAGCTATATAGTATTTCAGTGAATAAAATAGAATTAAATAATTATACATATAGAATAGTAGTGACCGCAGTAATTACGCAGGCAGTGAGCATTCCAATGGACATGTTTATTTTAAAAGCTATATCGGTTTTGCACAATGATTTGGTCGACCGCTGAAATGAGAGGTACACCGCGTCCTCCCGCGCGGCCTGTCCACTGATTATTTTGTTGGTACCCTTCCTACTCTGGGAATCGCGGCTGATGTGATTTTAGATTCATTCGTTTATACATTAATTAAATTACTATTATCCTTTTAATTAAATTACTAGCCTTCACCAGCGACTTCGTACGCGTTGAATTAAAAAAAAAAACAAAACTGAGTAGTCTATGTTTTCTTACAGACTATTCTCTACATCTATACCAAATTTCATCGAAATCCGTACAGCCGCTTAGGCTACAAACTCTAACAAACATCCATCCATCTAAATTTTCGCCTTTATAATATTAGTATGATTACATTTTTATTCTGAAAATTGTATATTGGTTTACATGTCTCATACGCCATCTTAATTTACGTTAAATCTATTTTTTTAGTAAACTTGAATCTTAATGTTATGTTTTATTTGTTCCAGGTCGAAAATCAAACTGTGAAGAGTTCGCTTAAGATGCGACTACATCAAGAGCACTTCACATCGTTTTGACAACCGCTAACTAAATTAATTTAATATTACAATGGAGTTCAGGTTCTTTGCGCTTCTGGCGTTCTCCGCCTGTTTGTGTAAGTATTGTGGTAGTTCTGTTTATTGTTTTAACAACTTAAAGAATATCAAAGCCAACTTTAAAAAGAAAAACTTAATTGCAACTTTAACGTACAAAAATTTTAACGATCTTCTTTTGATCTCTGAGTTTGTTAAATATTTACAACTTAAGCAGTAATTTATTGAGTTAATGCAACTTGCACGACTAGAATGTAAACCACAGGTTGGAAGATACAGATAGAATTATACTAGAACAAAGCAATAGAATACACGTCTAGATTGAAATGGCAAAGGCGACGCCTTGATCTGTATCGAAAGTGGACTATCTCAGCGCACTTGATACCAAATGGTGCGGAATTAAATGTTCCCACTTCAATTTTCTTACCTACTTACAAATGCATGTACCGTGTATTCTCTTGGCACAACTTACCATTGAAAACTAAATAAATAGATGTTGTTAGTTGATTTACTAATAAAAGTACAAATATTTTTTAATCAATCTATAAATAAAACATTACAAAAATGTGCTATATTTTATATTTCTCGCAATTATGTCATGTTTATTTCGATTTTTTTTTATTTTTAATAATAGCTACATGTGTATTTTAAATTATTTGTCGACGAGCATTCTGCCTATAACATGAACTTACATTGGTAATGAGTGGCGCGGCATGTGAAGTTACTTAACATTCGACGATATATGTTTGCCCTCTTATTATATAAAACAGCCTTAAAACTATACATGTAATGGTATCACGCGCCATTTGTTATTCAATACAAATATGAGCACTTTGCCAATAATATTTGACACCCTCTTTTTATATTATTTGAAGATAACATTTCACTTTTCACACCATTTACCAATCAATGCTACAGAAATAACTCGCGGCACTATAAAAAAAAAATTCAAACATTGTAACAAACGGCATGTAGCAATATTTTACATAAATGCTAATATAAATTTATTTTACAGACAATATTATACACGCAGAAGGTCCATTTTATAATGGGGCAGAGAATCTCGCACCCAGCCAGGCGCCCGGTAACTTCATTACGCAGACGGTCTACGGCTTTCTCGACTTTACTACTACGATAGGCAATACAGTAATGATCTTTTCCCCGCATTCTGCACCACCTCCAGGTCGTTCTTTTACATACTTAAATAAAGTGTTCGACAGTTAGATTATTCAATATTATTTAGTACGTGCCAACTTTGTTTTCTGAAAACTAACAAGTCAATATTTTTTTCAGAGCCGCCAAAAACGGAAAAACCGGTGCAAGAAAATATTATAGAAACCAAACCCCCGCCGCCATCTGTAACAGATGTAAAACCGGAAGCCATAAAACCCAGCAAAACATCGGATAAAGATAAAACTAATAAAGCTTCGATGCCTGTAATTGCTTCCAGTGCCATATCTGTTATATCTTCTCCGCCAAAAAAAGACAATAATGTTCCAAAACCAATCATTAAAGAGCAGAAACAAATTATCACAAAGGTCGAAGTGGTTGCAGGTCCTTCAAAAATCGTTGAAAGCGTTTCTCCTAAACAACCCTCAAAATCAAATAAACAGGCTTCACAGCCAAAAAAACAAAAGAACCAATCTGTCAAAAGCGTAACAAATATTGTTAGCAGCAAAGTTGAAGTCAAACAAAGTCCCCAGCCTTCAGTTAAAATTAACAGCATAGTAGAAATTAAGTCAAGTCAATCAGACGAAGAACCAGCGATTTTGGTTACTAACAATAATATAGGAGAACCCGAGTATGATTTTCTTTCACGCCAGCCATCCGAATTTGTTGAAGAAACATACAAAGTTATAAATTTACGTCCTTCCAAATCAATCGGCCATAAACCAAAAAATCTAAAAAATAGAGTACATCCACCTACCCCTCCGCCAGATGATGACGAGCATCCTCTTGGACTAGTCACAACACTGGGAGGTACTATTGTCAAAGACGGTGCCACAACAATACATGAAACTAGTGTAATCGGTACGTACATATCTGGCAAATATGCGCAGGTATTGAATAGTAATTCAAAAATATTTTCACCTGGACATAGAGCTAAAATTGCGCCAAGTCCGACGCACAGAATTCTGAAAACGGTGGCACCAGGAATAGGAAAAAATCAACGACATCATCTTGAACCAACTCCATCAATAAGTAACGAAGAAACCGGCACGAGCAAAACCCCACGAAGGCAAGCAAATAACGGAAGCTCTTTCAAAAACCGTCAAAGATCACAAAATAACGACAATGAAAATCGCGAAGCTCCAAGTCAAAACAAGAAATTTAAAAATCGTAATTCCTCGCAAACTCAACGAACCCAAAGGTACTCTAGACGTAAATTACTTTTTTAGTATAGTTGAAATTGATTAGTTTATATTAATTTTAAACTTTAGATTATTCATATTCCATGACTTAATTTAATATTTCTTTTGAAGACCTGAAAGTACATTAAATTTTATTTTTCTTAAGAACTTTAAGTAACATTAATTTTTTCAGTACACGATTTGGTCGACCTGCGAATACTCCTCAACTGGCAACCGTCTCTGTTTACAGTGAAACTCCAGCGCCGTCTTATTCAAACAGAAGGAAAAGCAATCGAAACTCTGGTCATAAGACCACTGTGACACCTGCAAGCAATAACGATAGTTCAAAACGTGGCTTCAAGCCTCGAATTCAGCCAACGGCAGTCGACCAAGGGTCATCTGCCTCGACTAGTATATACAAATTTAAATTAAATCGTGCACCCGGAACTGGTCGGTGGCAGTATAAGACCAGCCCGAAACCTAAAGTTACCATAAGAAAAACTGGCGATGATGAACAACCCACTACACCTAATACTAACCCTCTCCTTGATGATATCCAATCCAATGATATATCTCCTCAAGCGAGATCAGATAATGATCTAGACTTGTCGAGTTCTCAAAGTGGCCCTGGAACTCTCCTAGAAAATGATACTGAAGACAACTCCTTAGAAAAACCTCCTTCCGTTGAAACAATCAAAGTGGAAATCTCTACACCTGCTGATTTCCGAGACGTTTACTACGAAATAGCAACTCTTAAATCACCATATACTTTTCAGGTAAAATTGCACAAAATTACATAAAACCTGCTCTTGTGAACATTTTTTTTAATTTATTGCTAATTATTTTAGGTTGGACGCGTTAAGAATACTCGTGTCATCACAGTTACAACGACAATAGAGAAACGCATTGACCCAACTATATCTTTTAATGGACAAAATTCTCCCAACGAGCCATTAACAGAAAATATCCTAGCAACAGCTTCACCTTATGGAAAAGATCACTACCTTTTGGATTCAAGTATAGCTACCTTGCCAGCAATAACGTTATCTTCTGATATGGAAACGCCGCCTCTAGAAACAGTAACTGAAACATTTAGTACTACACATAATATGTTGAAAACTCATATACTACCTGTCGTTAATGATGCAAATCTAACAAGCAGCTTGACATTTGTACAAACATATCAAGTAACTAGGTTTGTAACGGCAACAAAAACCCTGCCACCGATGGACTTTTTCCAATTCATACCAAGTAAAACGTTAAAAGAATTTAACAGCCGCCTTGATGAAGCTGGATCTGAATTACATTTAGAACTTGATTTTGGTGACAGTAACGAAGATGAAGATGGAGTTAACCGACGAGTGTTGCCTGCTGAATTAGATCTTGCAAATATTGGGTCCGATTTTGATATAGCAGACGTTGATAAATATAGAGATAATCATTTGCGTCTGAAGAAAGCACATGGGCAAAATAAAGGAAATCAGGTAACGGAATCACCAAACCCTGCGGTAGCGTTGACGCCGGAACAGGCTCAGCAACTTGCTCTCTTAAGGTTACTCAACCCAGCTGCCGCAGCTCAAATACCTAATGTAGTGACCACATCGAAGCCCATTCTTAAATACGAAACAGTATACGAATCCCATGTAATTCCACTTTTTAACGGCAAGAGTACAATCTTAAGTACTATTTCGAGGCCAGTAGCTACTGTAACAAAAACAGAATATGAAATCGGAACAAGCAGTCTTCCTGCCCTGCCACTCCAACCTATTCAACCTATTAATCCACTTTACCCGCAACAACAATTTTCACTTACTTCGACACCAGTTGTTGTGAACACAGAAGTTGTAGCAACTGATAGTCAAATATTGAAATTAACTTTCGGAGCTAAGACAGTTTACACGACGTTGTTCACAACTAAAGTTGTACCAACAATGCTGACGTCTTACGTAACATCTTCGATACCCGTACAGCCGAGTGCCGGATTCCCTGGATATTTCCCGGCACCGTTCGCACCGTTCCCATACGTTGGCTAAAATTATATCACATATTTCCACACTGCAAGTTGTGGAACGGACAATACTTTGATGTGAAAAGTGGTTGTGATATTCTAGTAAACAATGATTATGTTGTGTGGTGATTCGTGATCGTGTAACTAAAGAAAGAAACGGTGTTTCGAATGAACTATAGACTGTGTAGATAGGCAATTGAGCTTTTATGAAACGTTAAAACATTTCAAGTTACAATTTATAACAAGTTTAAAAGTGCCTATAAATTGAATGCACTACTTTATAAATGTTGTTTCTCCACAGAAATCTACTGCCTTATTAGTGAATATTTTGTAAATATTTCTATTTATATTTTTTTTGTATTTTTGTACATAATTAGATATTATAAATAAAATACCGTACCTAAATTTTAAGATACTCTAATTGTAGATACAAAAAACTGTCCCATACTTCTCTTTGATGTATGTATATTTTACTTATTTCATTGGGTTTTTGTAAAATAAATTTAACCTAAAACAATAATATTTGTTTTATTTTCTACTAGCTGTTTCCCGGACCTTCATCTAAATTGGAAGAAAAAAATAGGCTATGTTATAACTGAATACATTATTTGGTTTTCATTACATTGTAAATTAGGTAAAGAGAAATTTAATAGAGAAACTTGGTGGTGGAGTGCAGATGTGAGACAAGCATTGAAAGAAAAGAAAAAAGCATTTAAGGACTGGCAAGCGGTGGATGAGAATGATAAAGATTTGAAAGAGAGAAGTATATAAGAAGTGTAAGCGATGTGCTAAAAAAAGCCACTGCAATTGCTAGGACACAGGCGAAGGACAAATCATACGAATCCCTAAACAGCCCGCCGGGACAAAAACACCTGTTCCATATAACAAAAAAGTGAGAGAAAGAAGTGGAAAAGACATAAACAATATTAGATGTATAAAAAAACGATGTAGAAGAGGTATTGATGAATGATGATGATATTTAAAAGCGATGGAAGGGATATTTTGAAAAACTGATGAACGAAGAGAATGTTTGAAGTGGAGTGTTGGAATATATGCCGGTTAAATTGATAAGAGATAAGTGTAGATGAAGTAAAAAATGCAGTGCAAGGTATGAAGAATGGAAAGGCTGTTGGACCGGATAGAATACCAGTGGAAGTATGGAAGCTGCTAAAGTCGGATGGATGTGATTGGCTGACTCTATTCTTCAACAAGTTGTTACAGGATTAGTTGATTATATCATAAATTCTACTTTTTGTTTTTACTCATTACTGTCAAGCTGACTCATAAGACAACTAAAAGACCTACACGGACATGTAATATTTTTTTTAAGGATAAAAAATATCAAATTTACATGAAGTCGTAATATTTCAAAGAGTCGAGAGGTGTATTTCCCATGATATCTTAATTAAAGCCGTTTCATACTAAACAGGGGTGCTGAAAGAAACAAAGAGGGTCCAAGTTATGAAACTAAGATTAATGGAAGCTGTTTTGTAAACTTAATAAGTAATTTTAATCTTAGAAATTTCCTTTTTCTCATTTCGAAATTGAGTCCGTAAATGTAACTTGACACAGAACAATATTTAAAGTTATTAATCATGCGCATCATACACTCGCTTAGATAATGACACAGTTATAAACACAAGCACACACCCACACACACACTAACACACAAACAAACAAAAAGGCCGCACATAAATACATCAAAGAAACACACTAATAAAAAAAGAAAAAAAATAATAATGAATGGAAAATATTATAGAATCGATAAATATCAAAACCTTTAAAACGACCTTACGCAATTAACTCTTTTACTTTTAAACTTTATTGTAACACAATTTAAATAGAAAGTATTCTATCCATAAAGCTTCTAAAACTGATTAATTAAAACAATTCATACTGTAAGTGATCTTGCAAATAAAATTGTAATACAAACCTTCCATTTTACTGACACATAAAACTTACGATATAACGGAAAATGTAGTGATCATATTCAGCATAAGTATCAACACGTGAATATATTCAAAAGCATGGAAACGATTCTCGTAAGAGTGCGGAGTATCGCGTACCTGCGGGTTTACTTGCAGCTTTATGCACACATTATTCACAATATAGCTACACCCCGACGCGCATACTTATCGTTGAAGATATCATCATGTATTATCTAACTGCTTAAGGTTAGAAACCACAAACATTACACTTTAAAAAAGTAGTTGCAGTACCTTCAAGAAAATTACAAGATAAGATACAAAAAGGACACATTTTAAAACAGGGCATATATTAAATACCATTAATTAAAACAGTTGTTGAACAGATCGCTGTAGTCAATAAATCTTTTACCAAATAAGTATTGAAAACTTTGACATAAACATTCCATTGAATATCGCCGTTTAAGGTTTGCATGAAACTTAACATACAATAAGGTTATAAGTCTTTATGATTTATATTAAAATCACTACAGAAGGTAAACTACAACAAATAAATACAATACCTAAAAGACAGGAATAAAATGCAACTCAACAATACATTTCTAATGCAGCAAATATTCCAAATCTTCTCAAACAAGTGAAGCATGAGCATGGAGACGAGGAATAGGGGGAATTAAATTTGAAGCGCATTTATTTTAAAATGGCATCGCGTCTGTCGAGTTATAAATCTATGCGCGGAGTCTGGGCGGGCTACGAGCTCGCTGATTGAACGAGGTTAGACGAAATCGGCTTATCGCCCGACGATGGCGAATGGAGAATAATTTCATTGGAGTATGCACTAGCCCCGGCATGGCCGCTACAAAATATTTCCTATTAAAATTTAAAATGAAGCTAACACTTTTTATTTTACCTTTTGTATGTTCGCTAACGCAAAATTGATTAGTAAGTAATCGCTAGTCAAATTGTAATAAAAAGAATTGTCTTTTTGAAGTGTCATGCAATGGCTAAAAACGTTAGTTATACAAGAGTGATGTATTACCTAATGGTGGTATAGTTATTTTCTTTGTTATAATAATTACTAATTATTTAAATATTTTCTATAGAACGTTGGGTGACGCGGAGTAATTGATAATACAATGATAATGTTATCAATAACAATGAAATCATTCCAATCGTTCTACGACACACCGGTAATGAATATACAGATACCATCATACGTATTATAATACGAAATTAATATTTGTTATGTCAAGATAAAAGTTGGCCGTCAGACATGTTTTTAACCGAATTCTTCGTACATTTGCTGTGTTCTTATAAACAACAACAGTGTTTGTGAAACTTCCAGTGAAGCATCTCGAAGTAAATTGGAATGGATAGGAATAAAATAATTGTTACAGTTGTTCTACTCGTCGGTTGTGAGTATCTTATTATTTAATTTCACATAATTATTCATTATAAATCACAGAATGTTAGTGTGTTTAGATACGTAATTAATTTTAGTAATGACTACACCTAGACGTATATACCAAAACAAAGCAGAATCGAAACAGATGTAGAACTAACGTTACTATTGCAGTTGCACAAAGGTGCAAATTTGAGAGGAGAAACCACGACCTCACAAGGACAAATAATCTGGGAACTTTGTAAATTCATTCTAATACCTTTGAAATAGGTACTATGCCTTCAACAAAGTTGATCAGTTTTTTTTAACACTTTAATCTATGCTCATATAAATTATCTTCGATGGCTTATTCCTTTGTCAATAAAATGCAATCCGCATTGTTTGATATGCACTTCACAATTGTAAGTTCTGTAACAAACAGGGCGTTATTTATATCTGTTGCATCTTACATTTCTGTACATTTATAAAGGTAGCATAGCAGTGGTAGCACAATCGATACCTGTATCCCGATGTTTCCGCTTCACGTGGCTGGGGCCCAAATTCAATAATGAGAGCGTGTTCCTGAACGCCACATGTCAAGAAGCGACCAGACTGGCGAGCGGCGTGCCTTGCGCCCAGCCGCTTGTTGCCTCCTGTAAGTAAACATTTATTAGTTTCGATATAAATCGTTGACATAATAAAAAATAGTATGATGAAGAGAAATTTAGCATACTTGCGAATTACAGTCCTTGAGACAATAGAGAAGTAGTCCTAACAAAGTCCTAAAGATTCTCGAAGTGCGATTTCGAATGGGGTAGGCTTCTGCCTCCGTACAATTGAAGTGAAGAAATAGATTTTCATCAATTTTCTCTGTCCTCATCCTATCTTCTGTTTCTTTTGCCTATAAATTAACACTGGCAACAAATTTATAAATTGCTACTTTTCAGATGACGGAACGTGGCCAGATGTAGAGTATATTTGGACGCATCACTCAAGCGACGCCTCCTGTATACTGGGACCGAATGATGTTTGCGCTAAATACACCTACTACTTTAATGAGCATGGTATCACAAATAACCTAGTAACCTATAAATAAACGTCATGTTCTTAAAAAAAAATTAATAGTTTAGGAATATAACTAATTAGCTAATTACCTACCCTTAAACTTGTACGAGCACAGTAAAACGCAACATTTCAATTTTCAGTTGAAAATTCGACTTACATGTGCACTCGGGCTGTGGACTCATTCGGAGAGGCGGTGACCAGCGGCTGCTACCAGCAGAGAAATGGCAGCTTCGTCACTAGGGTTTGCTTTTGTCGATCAGTACCGGGCGGGGTGCCTTGCAACAAAGCACCACTCACCACACTTCTGTCGCTAACGATCTTCATTCTAACCATCATTGTAATTATAACCCAAAGTGTAGCTTAAACATGTTTCACTTAATAAAGTTTTATTTAATTACCTACTTTTTATTACATTACTATAACTTCGAAATTTGATATTTGAATTTCAACCATACATCATCACCAGCTCACTATACGTCCCCACCGAGGGGCTCGGAGCCTACCCTAATAAGGGGTGACTAGGCCTTAGTCAACCACGCTGGCCCAATGTGGGTTGGTTGACTTCACACATATCTTTGAATTTCTTCTCTAATATGTGCAGGTTACATCACGATGTTTTCCTTCACCGTAAGAACTTCGGGTAAATTATGTACATATGAAATTCGAAAAAATCGAAAAGTCACATTGGTACATGACGGGATTCGAACCCAAGACCTGCAGATTACAAGTCAAGTTCAACCCTATGTTTATTCAAATTATTCCTTCTTGCTAATGTCTTACTTTCGATAACGGAAACGGTGTCAGTCAAGATAGATTCATTACTTAACGTTACTATACTTTCAATTGTCAATTGTTAGGGTAAAAATGTAAAGGGTAAAAAGCCTTATGTAGAAATATCACTGCATACCGGCTGACACCGACATCAAAGTAATAGTAATTGTACAATGTAGACATAACAGCTACGATAAGGGTGGTTTAAGTAATTAAAGGAATTTTTTCGTTACTTTTTAGTGTATTGTTTTTTGTCAATCTTTGGTTTTTAGTGCCATTCGCATTTGATTTATACACTGACTGTAATGAAGAGCAAACTGTTATATTCGAAACGCAATATATACATGAAATTAATAAACCGACTTCATTTTCTTTCACTGATAGTCACTTTAATATTCAAATACCTAAATCTTTTATAATAATTCCTTTTGTAATATTAGTAAAAAGCATCAAAGTTGAAGAGACGAGATTTGGGGATCCAATCCCCTTGCCATGTAAACAAGGCGACTTCGCATGCAGTACAGACAGTTGCATATCCCGTAGGACTCCCGAGGGACTACCAACTTACCCCTCGCAAGAAATTAAGGGGAATTTCCGTACTGTTCCAATTCGTCCTAACCTCCCCTTTACAACTCCTGCGTCTAAACACAAACTTTCACTATGACCTTTAACATAATGCATTAAAGACTAATTTCGATCGATTTAATTGTAAATAGCTTTGCAGGAAGCTTTATTCAGTCACAATGGCGCAAGTAATTTAATTGATGACGCGTTCGATTTACGAAAATGAATGGTGGGAGGAGATATTAAAAATTCGTTTACAAAATATGTTCGATTAGATTGTACCCTAAAAGTAAACATTGAGCGCAATTTCTAATGCAAAAGCTATGGAAGAATTTTAACAATGTTGCCGACTGCATGTCAAAAATAATAAAAAAAAACAACAAGAATATTAGACCGTAGGATAGTATGTTTATTATAAAATATAGTAAAGATAATGTAATGTCGTTTCTAAAGTTAAGTTTCTATGCAAAACGTTAAGTAATGCGATCTCTTAACCTAAAATGTAAGGAAAAGTCCTATTTGTGAGCGCCTGCAAATCTATCAACTACTAGTTCAGTGTCTTTTATTGGTACATTTACCTTATGCGTTTGGTAAATGCCATTTACCATTTTAAATGATATTATTCTAGTATTTTCCCATCCATACATAAAAACCATGTTTTTCTGTCTGTCACCCTTTTGTTTGCCAAAGTCGAGGGATTGGTTAAGTATTTTTTCTCCTAATCTAACATACTTAGGAACTGCACAGAAATAAACTTGTCTCATTTATTGTCCCTTTGGGTATTCTGTCCCCTGTCCCGTCTCCCGAGTCGTGACGTCACGCATACACGCAACACGCTTCTGTTTTACGACACTGTTTTTTGATTGGTTGTTAAATTGCTCCCTTGTGGTACGATGCTTGAATCATTTGGCATTGGGAAAATTAGAACTAAAAATAAACTGTTATATTAAACTACGAAAGAAATACTTTTTATTCATGGACGGTTTTCGATAAATTTATGAAATGCGTTTCCGAACTACGTAACTAACGTGAGTTTTACTCCGTTGAAACATAGGTCAATCTAACGCTAATGATGATAGGTAATGACAAAATAAATGGGAACTTCAGAAACCGAGCTTAAGTAATTTAATTGATAGTCAACACATGTAATTACAAGCATATTTTTTGTAAATACTATGGCAAAGGTAATCACAGATACATGGTAACTTAATATCGATGGTAACAAAATTAGCAGCGCCATCTATGTAAAACTATAATGGACTCTAATAAAATATCATATAGTCACCGGGATGAATTACGACACATTTTTCATATGTTTAAAAAGTAATAAACACGAAATTAAGTGATTATTTGTATTTATTTCTTACTAGCTTTCGTCCGCGACTCCGTCCGCGTGAATTTAAAAAACTTAGTACCCTATATGCTCGAGATCCGTGCAGCAGTTTAGGCTACAAACTCTAACAAACATCCATCCATCCATCTAAACTTATAATATTAGTAAGATTAGTAAGATAAATAACTAATTAATAGATAAACATAGATCGAGTAGGCAAGGATATCTTTATTGGTAACAATTAATCAATGAGGTAAACCAACTTTCACACTATAATGACAAATGGACAAACAAACCGATCATTATCATAGTAATTGATTGATTGTCTACGATGGAAATATTCTATTGACTTCCTATCAATTCACTACACACTTGTTTAAGGCAAAGGATTTATAGCTGCTCCAAACTAACTCTTCATAGTTTATTAAATTAGGGGTAATTCACATGAACTATATTTTTAATTTTTTTTTTCATTCCGAAAATAATGTCATACGATTTTTTATAAAGAGGATAGTTTTGTATTTGTGTATGTATTGAAATAACTCAAAAACTATTGGATAGATATTAAAAAAATTTTCACCATTAAAAAGCTACGTTATCAATGAGTAGCACAGGCTAGTAT
>JAOCNA010000028.1:6638878-6648905 GCA_026546675.1 Papilio helenus | reverse complement strand
ACTGTATGTTTCTATCACTGTATTCGAGTACATCCCTCACTTATTTTTACTTCTACTCGTATATGTTATTCATCATCATCATCCTTAGCCTGCTACCAGTATGCGATCTTACATCTATCCTAATAATATTAAGAAGAAAGATTTGTATTTTTGTATGTATTGAAATAACTCAAAAACTAATGGGCCGATTACAAAATTTCTTTCACCATTAAAAAGCTACGTTATCAATGAGTAACATAGGCTATATTTCTTTGCACGCGGGCGAAGTCGCTACCTACAGCTAGTTTTGTTATATATTACGTGATTGTGATGTGAAATGTGAAGTCATTTATTAAGATGCAAACTTAAAAACCTCGTCCTTTATTGAAGTTGCTTAATAAATTTTAAATTGGACGCTTGTTTCTTTGCCACCTTATGATATAAAAACATAACGTGCGTTCAAACATGTAATTCCGATTCTTCATATGGAAGCGTGTCAACAGTTGGCGCTATTGTGTGTATGTATGGAATACGTCATCATTAGTAACTTAAAGGACAGAATCAAGGTTAATGATGCTCGTTCGTGCGGAATACCTTCTCATAATCGTAGCCTTGTGTTTGCTAATAAGTATTCCTAGGAAATTAACATTACATCACTCACAATAGAACAAATCTTAATATTCTCGTATTCTGTAGATATTAAAGGTTTACTATAAACACAGACAAATTTAAATCTGACAAAGATGTTGAATTTATACTTAAAGAAACCAAATTAAAATATTAAATATTATTTTATTAAAGCTAGGCGCATATATATCCAATTACGTCTATTTAAACTTTCACAATATTAATTTTAGTTGGCCTAATTTATTTTAAAATGTTCGGATATTATATTAGAGAAAGGCACACGTGATCGTTGAAAAGCGAGGGTCAATGGCCATTTTGATTAAAAAGCCTATGTTACTTATCAATGTATTTTACATTATCAATTTGATTTGATTCAATCACATATAAACAAGGTGATCACAAGCACATTTAGATCGAACGAATAAGGTTTGTTAAAGAAAAACCTACCTGTGAAAAGAAAATTAACTATACCTACAATTGGAAACCGGTTTCGTAAAGCACGTGAGAAGATTTGATTCATATTATTGTGATGTATTCATGTGCTCTGTTAGTTATCTTACGTTTTAATTGTTCAACTCTAATTCTTGAAATTCTAAAAACATTTCAAGATAATCTGGTAAAAAAACAACAAACTTACAATTATTTTTTAATAATATTAAATAAAACATACTCACATTTGCCTTCACATATTTATGTACACCATACTTTGGGTCAGAAAGTCTTTCTGGAGGCACTAATACTAATTTTTGAAGCCAAGGGTTTTTAAATGGATTCTTCAAAAACGTCATTAAAAAACTAAATAAAACCAAAAGGCTATAATACACGGTTAAAATGTTTGATACAACGAAACGTTGAATAGTAGTACAAATCATTTTAAAGAAATGTTTATTCACGAATTTATATACGAATTACTAGCAGAACACTCGTTCGCGCGGGTCCGAGCCGCGCGAATACTGAAAAATGCCTTTTGCCCCTCCAAGCTTTTAAATGGTAAATGCAACGATTATGATCTTTGAGCCAACTGTCTTATCAAGTAAAGATATTCACACACTAAGTACAATTTACACAACCTATTTGACAGTACTTAGAATGAAATCTATATGAAAAAAAATCAACGTTTGTTTTGTAATCTACAGGTGCTGGGTACGAATTTGAAGCGAGAACGGATTAGGCTGAAAATCATAGTTTAAATTAATGAGGAGAAGAAATGCATAAAGTTATTTTTAAAAAAAACTTTCAATTACGAATTACGCTCGAGTTTTCACCAATGGACGAGTATTAAACGACTTATATCTTTTTAAGCAAATTATTTGCTAAAAATAATTGATATGACTAAACAACGCTAAAAGAAACATCATGTCATATCATTTCAGCTGTCAAATTCGCAAGATCTATAAAAACTGAAGCCTTAAAATCCAAAAAAAAATGACAAGAGATACCTTACAACATTACAAGATACTTTCTAAGAACTCAAAAAATCTAACATTAATCTGACACAAAGTTTGTTAACCTTTCATGAAAGAAACAAGCACCGCAATCATGTGTGCTACTTACAAAGAATTTTAAATTGCACATAAGGAGTATATATTTCGTGTAATAAAAATTTATCTGATATATGCACGTGAGAAACACAAGTTAACGGTACAAAGGGGAGTAAAAATTTAAGCCCAAAAAATATTTAACGACTACACAATTTAAGCTGACTGAACCTACTTTTTACCAGAATATGCTTATTGCTTACAGCAAAGGCAAAAATTACTGTTTCCAGCAAATTAAGTTAAAAATAACATAGCATAAAATTGATAACATATTTTTATTAAATAGATAAACCACAGATCTGTATAAAACACTTAAAAATTTTATTTTTACATCACTATTCCATAACATTATAAATATACTTTTAAATATATTAAACCGTAGTAAACATTTGCTTTAAATTTGATAACATGAAAAATTAAAATTAACTAAGTTTAAAATACTGAAAGAGGAAAATATAATCTAAGGCAAGCAACTGCTTGCTACGTCATATCTCGATCGAAGTTTGTATAAGTTTTCACTCAATTAACTGTGAAAAGCAAATACACTCGCTACAGAAACAGTTTCTGTGATCTCAGACAACTTCTTTTAGGCATTCGGAAAAACATAATTATAATAAGACACTAAAACAAAATTAATTTTTAACTAACGTTAAACGACAAAGGCGCCAATCATTATTAGCTAGACAGAACCCCTTCTGGCGTGTTATAATAATTAAGAAATAATTATATAGTGTTATTAATAAGATTGAATATTAATCGATAGGATTGACGCCATTGTCACTAAATACAGACTCAACATCGCTGTGTGTGTTTGAAATCGATGACAATTGTTCATTTTCCCTCCAATAATGTGCACTGCTGATTGACATTTGAAATGCATTTGACATCCAAGGATCAGTATTTTTAGCGGCTTCCTTCAAGCGCTCAGAGGTCTCCCTCTCGATGCGCTCCAAACGATCCAAAGCCTTTGACGGATCCACACTTTGAGGTCGCTCATTAAAATTTATATCGATTTCAATTCTGTGAAAATATCACGGTATACATTTAGCTCTAGAATTTCTTAATTTTATATTGTCTGACGATTTAATAAGGCATAATCTTAAATGTATTCAAATGTATATGGTAAGTGTTAAAACCTTAGCCATTTCATATAATTTTTAATCTAGGTTAAAATTAATTACGTCAACAATTTGTACTTTCAAACATCACTTTAATTTTAAAATGTTTTTTTTTAGCTGAAACATTAAACATATTTGTATATGTTACTGTTAACTAACATACCACAAAATATACAACTTTACTTAAGCTACGTTTACAAGAAAGTTTTTACATTAGCAACTTTTGACATTAACTATTCAATTACATAATCAAAAAAATGTACAACTGCAATTATATCGACACTTAACACAATAGTATTACATATTTTAACTCATTATAATTCATTTGTACGTATTGTAAAGGTCACATAGAAACTTTCTATTCAAACAATCGGAGAGACGTAAGTCCTACCCGGTCTCTGCAGTAAACTTGAGCCACGCTTCTTGGGTCGGCGCGCGCGGTATCTCCGCGGCAACAATACGACATGCGTCAGACATCGTACGTTCAACAGTTTCTATTTGTTTTTCTATAATTATAACTTTAAACATAAACTATATTTACTTAACCCAATGGCTGCTAACAAACTACCGCAAAAGCGAAACTAAAACGAAGCAAACCTAAATTTTATAGCATAGCGTAGATTTATTAACTTCAATGCGATTATTAGAGATCTATTAGCGAGACTCTATTGTTCACAGCGTGAACCAATAAATTAATTTTAAATATTTTTAAAATTCGAATTCAAGACCGACAACTCAGAAGCTTACACCAAAATGTCATAACTTTGTTGTTTAACGTGAACATGTGAAAAACTATACGTTGTATATTTGCCGTGTATATGAGAAAAAATATCAAATTACCATGTAATATGTACATCAACTTTCAATCGCGGTATTATGATCATAATTATTTGAAACGAAATGTAATAAAACTAAAAAACACAAAATCATCTACGCATATAGGCACCGCACGTGTAAAGATAGCACGAACCTGTAAGATTACTAGGAGCAACAGAGAAAACATGAGGATAACATATTATAGGCCGAAGTATAGTAGAATAATTAAATCTCACCAAATTCTATACAATTTATCGACAGAACCGGTTCTCGTCATTTAATAAGTTCCTCTGGTTGCCAGTTATTTTAACGTCCGCTACTATAGACACTAGGAATTAATTTGTGTAGAAACAAGACCTATAGTTAAATATTTACCTGATTCCTCTTGTGTGGAATGTGCCGGTCTGCGCAACGCATGTGCCAAGTTACCACAAACAGCGCCTTTCGAAGTCAACTTACTACCGCTGCTTCGCCATTCGGCATCTAATAATAATAATCCTATTATAACTTTAAGCCTTATAAATTGAGATAAAACGAGTTTTTACCGCTTTAGCATAATTGGATTTCAACATTGTTTTTCCTCCTATGTACCATAAGACATAAGAAAAAGTCCTTCACATTTTTTATTCAAATACGTGAAGTTATACTCATGATCCTTATAGATTTCTTTCTCTTTTTCTTTTTCTCAATTATTAAGAGGAAAGATTTGTATTTTCTACTTTTGTATGTATTGAAATAACTCAAACCTTCTTTCACTATTAAAAAGTACGTTATCAGTGAGTAACATAGGTTATATTTTTTATTATTTTTTAATTGCACGCGGGCGAAGTCGGGAGCAACAGCTAGCAAGTTAATATTCTCATCTATACTAATATTATAAAGAGAAAAATTTGTATTTTTGGATTTTTATATGTATCGAAATAACTCAAAAACTATTGAATCGATTTCAATAATTCTTTCACCATTAAAAAGCGATGTTAGTAATGAGTAACATAGACTATATTTTTTTAATTTCACGCGGGCGAAATCGCGAGCAACAGCTAGTTATCTATATATCTGTCCATCCTCATACCCATTAACGTATTCATGATCTGCAGACGCGTGGGCGCGTCGATGGCGGGGCGGTGTAGCGCGGTGCGCGGCCGCCGCGGCAGAGACACGCGCGTGGGGCGACACCCGCCGTTCTCTGTGGTCGCTGGACGTCGCCTTTGTACCACAGACCGCGGAACTTCCGTCAAACATATCGACATGCACTCTTCTTGTGAATTCTTAAAACATCAAGTAATGCTTGTCAAGTTACCTCAAGTTTTAAAGTAACTTAAAGCTGTGACTTAAATATAGAAAGTAATAACAAACTGAAAAACAATATTACATTTTAATATTATACAGCCGCTGCATTAAGATCAAAAACAAAGAAAAACTTAGTCTAGTCCACGAATAGAATTGTGCAAATGACCTACACTAAAATAAATCCGAACACCTGACTCCTAATCTAAACATCCTTGCAGTATTTTCCAAGAATTTGTAAACATTTTAAGATGAAAAACAGATACACAGATTGTTTTTAGATACTCATGCGTCTATTTCTACGAAGAAAACTTATCCGTTTGCTTTTGTACAAAGTATTTTGATGATAATCTATACATACATGATCTTTACTGCGTTATACCTGAAGTATTTGTGACTGTGACGATGGTCCAGCTATTGCAAAGTCTGTAGAAGACTCAGGTTCCTTTTGTACTTCTAAAATTTCCTGGTCACTTTCTGAACCAGATGAGTCATCTAAAGGTTCTACGTAGTCTTCATCTAGAAAATATCATTAATTAGTTAAATGGCTTTACATAATTACGCCATTCTGGACAAAATAAAGGGACTTGAAGACAAGAAATTATGTTAAAAAGTCTTCTTCACGTAAGTAACCTTAGATAATAAACATTGCAAGAATCATACATACTGTTGACATCCGTATGCAGGGGCTGGTCATCTAAAGAGGTCAGCATAGGTAACGTCGACGCTATCGTCGATCGATAATCACTCGATTGCGAAAACGAAGTCCCATTCAGAAATAAAAGACGCAATGAACTGCATACGCCCAACGTCCATACACGACTCGCCACCGTTATTGGATTACTTGACAAACAAATATTTGAAATAAGAAAAGGTATAAACTGATTAATAATTAACGCTAAAAGCATCCGAAAGATCAGATCTCCTTTCTTTTGACCTTAGAGAAGGTGGTTTTGTAGTTGGAATTAACGTGACAGTATCTTTTCCCTCTTGATTGTGATCCCAAATGTGACAACAGATGGTGTTGCAGTTCCGTATGACTGATCTCAATTTAAAGCATGTAACTTAAGTGCTTTATAAAGTACGAAAAAGCCTTATAAAACACGACAAGGTTAACCATCTAACTAGCAAATACAAAATGATCTCTCCTAATGTACTTGGACAGATTGAGGGTATGAAGTTTCTGCAGCACCGCTAACGGATGAAGGTCTCGGATGTGGTTGCCCCCCGCGTGCAGTTCCAGCAGCTGACCCACGCCCCAAACGCCATCCAGAGATGTCAAGCCGCAGCGATTCACACTAAGTATCTGTTGATTGACCAAACAAACTAGTATTGTATAGGAGAAAATAAGTCAAAGAAATTTAGCCTAGATGTAGAGCATAGTCTGCAAGAACACAATTTTGTTATTTAATAACACGCGGGCGGAGTTGGGCGTAAGCTAGTTTTTATAAGGATGTATTTAGTCTTTGTGGAATAAGGATAATTAAAGAGAAAATGTTTTTACCTTTAAGTGATCTAAACCGATGCCAAGCTCTCGTAAAGACTGAAGTGCACTTCCATCTAAGGTGAGTGATCGCAGCCGAGGCACAAGGACGTGCAGTCTGCGCAGCCCCACGCGCTCCGCCACCACGCGCAGTTTGGCTTCACGGATCCTCAACACTTCTTCATCAGTCGTTACACCACTAGACTCTTTCTATAACAGAACCTATATCCTTTAGCGAATATACGAAGAATCAAATTTCAAAGTGAAACAAAAATTTAATGCGTATGTGTACTTGCCAATAGCTCAATGAGCGTTAGTTCCCTAGGTATGACAATGCGTCTGTAGCCAGGCAGCCTGCGTTCTAGCTCGTCTTGTCCTGGGGGTTGTTCCGGATCTGGGGGTGGCATTGCTAAAGCCCTGTTTATTTTAAAAAATATAAGATTTATGGATTTTCCATCTTACCACAACCAAATACCGAAACTTACTATTAAATAGTCTTGCTTGTACCTGAACAAAGGTGTCGCTCGAACGTTTGGTGGTTCTGGAGAACTCGCACTTGATATTTCCGAAGGCGAGGGAGAGGCGATAATACTCGGCGTCCGAGGAGCTGAACCGAGTTCCAGGCATGGCGCTTCCCTTCCTGGCATTTCCTTAAAAATAATTAGAACGTAAATAAAGTTTTGAGTTTTTTGTTACTTTTCTTTAGCCATATAAAGGGACGTGCATATTACATCCTACAAGCTGAATTTAATGTAGTTTCTGAATGCATCAAAACAGATCTTTCATTATTTACCTTATATTTTTGTCTAGTAGAATTTAAATATATTAAAATCGACGTTAAAACATATTCCAGCTACTTGAAGTGAAAAAAACTACATCGAATTCTCGAAATCATATTTATATTAAATCGATGTGTTGTTTACATTGTCTTCCGGTGCAAATATAAACCTAGATCAAAGGTAGTTAAAGAAAATAATATAAGTGAAATAAATTATTGTATTATTAATTTCAAAAGTCAGATTTATTAAATAAAACAAATCTGTTGCTAAGGGCAACGCCTAAGTTATTATTTTCCATGCAGCGCATGCAGCGTAGTTGTGCAAGGTTTACCAAAGATTTTGATGCTAATTTTTATGACAGATTTCCTAGAACATAAAAACTGTAAACAGATGTAATGTTATCTAAATGTTAGAAATAAAAAAAAACTGAATAAATGTAATAAAATGACAAATAAAAATAGTTTTATTTTTTGGCACTTGTTCAAATACTAACGTATTCGTGTCTTTGACTTATCATAAACAACATAAATTGTCACTTTGACAACTCAAAGTTGTGAAAATTTGCCCGTTTTGGCGCCAAAACTACAATAAATTTACATTTACATGTTTTCAATTAACTGGTGTACTATTTTGATGTAATCTGGTGATCATTTTAACTAAAACAATAATAGATAGTTAAACTAAAACAGTATTCAATTTAGCAACAATGGAATCCAATGGAATCGATTCAAATCATGATGAATACCAGTATCTCAACCTTGTGAAAGAAATTATCGATAAAGGTTCATAACTTGAAACAATAAAAGAGAACACCATTTATATTAACAAGTGTACAATAAAATAAATAATAACTTGCAGGTGACAAAAGGATTGATAGAACTCGTGTAGGAACTCTATCAATATTCGGGGCAATGCAAAGGTATTCTCTACAAAATAACAGTTTACCACTTTTGACAACTAAAAGAGTTTTCACAAGGGGAGTAATTGAAGAGTTACTGTGGATGATATCAGGTTCAACAGATAGCAAAGTTCTTGCTGAAAAAGGAGTTCGTATTTGGGATGCAAATGGCTCCAGAGACTTTCTTGATAACTTAGGTTTCACTGACCGAGAGGAGGGTGTGTATATAATGTTACAATAATATGGTAACTTGTTACATTTTAATTAGAAAACTAAATAATTAAACATTACAGAATGTATCAATTCAATATTGTTGTCTGATGCAGTGCATGGTTTTCTTAATATTACTTTTTTTAATGTCTAGGTGACCTTGGTCCTGTTTATGGTTTCCAATGGAGACACAGCGGAGCTAAATATGTTAATGCCAAGACTGATTATACTAACCAGGGGATTGATCAACTGCAGAATGTTATAAACACTATCAAGTAAGTTGAACCATAAATTGGCTTTGATTAAACATGTTGGATTAATATAAATATCACTAACTTCGACTGAATTATATATCCTAAACTTAAAATTGAAACATATAAGAAAAAGTATTCAGTAGGTTCTGTACATATTTTACTAGATTTTTTTTATATATGATTAAAAAAAATAATGAAGTGACCATTGTCCAGACATTTGCAGAGGCATTTCTTCCTCTATTGATAACAATTAATAGAGGAACACACAGAAAAAGGATTTCCCCTACCTATGTCTCATCACCTGTTAAATGACTCATCAGTTGAAACATGGAATAACTTCCTCTTTATATGTCTTCTATTTGGTCATGGTATTGCAACGAGCGAGTAGGCCATTCGTGAAACAAGTTATTGCATTCTACCACTGATCTATGTCATTAATTTTTTTAATGACAGAAACAATCCAGCCGATAGGAGGATGATAATGTGTGCATGGAACCCATCAGATCTCAGTCAAATGGCGCTACCTCCTTGCCATTGTTTAGTCCAGTTTCATGTTGCGGATGGCAAGTTGAACTGCTTAATGTATCAGAGGAGTGCAGACATGGGACTGGGTGTGCCATTTAATATCGCCAGTTACTCATTTTTGACTCACATGATTGCTCATGTCACAGGATTAAAGGTAAGTTAGTTGTTCAAGATTCGAGGAACAGTATTTGTATTAATTTTTACTTGTAATATAATAAAGTGTAAACAAATTTTTATGTTATTGAACTTACCAAGAAATAAATTGGAAAAAACCATCATGTGTGAAAGGGACAAAATCTACAACCCAATAGCAGCAAAGAAGTAAATTTGCCATAGCAATGGTAATTGTTAGGTAATAGCAAAGGCCTTTAATTCTCATATCTAAGGAGGTAGAAAGTTAAATGAATAAAACAGGGATATTATTCATTGCGCCCCGCGCTGCTGGACGACCTGCCCTGCCCTATGTGTATCCTTTACACGATAACACACACTCAACTATCCCACGACTGATTC
>JAOCNA010000028.1:6597546-6611425 GCA_026546675.1 Papilio helenus | reverse complement strand
ATATAAAGTAGGTACACACTGCTTGTCGGTAGTGACAATGCTATATCAAGTTTTTCAAGAACTATCTCGATGGTACACCCGTAATCTTGTGTCAAGATAATTTTAACAAGGCGTTTTATTATCAAAATGTTTTCAATACACATTGTTTTACGTGCCGTTTTGATATTTATTTGTGCTACCAAATCGTAGTTTTTAATGTCGCTACTGAAATTAGGTGAGTTTATTGTACGAAGTATTTTGACGAAAAATGTAGTGTACGAATTCTAGTGGCCCGGCATGGTTTTTTGGAGCTCCCGAAATTTATGGGTATCCTTACAACCTTGGGGTCGGCTTACCTGTAAACAATCGTTAAACTGAAGATGGTCAACAAAAGTTTAAGATAACGAGTTTTTTTCATTCACGGTATAAGATATGTCTCATTATCTTTACTATACTGTGACTTGGAGAAGAAAACATGCTGTCTCATTCGCCTAAAAAACTGTAGAGGGCGACAGAGATGATAATTACTGTCCCATTTAGAATTCACTCTAAATTAAATTTATTAATTACGCACGTCGACATCTCTAACCAACAGGTACCGTACTCAATAATCTGATCAGGTCCGTGACATGAACTCCCGCCCTCCTCGTTTTACTGCGAAAACGGGGAGTTAATGAGCTATTATATTCTTGTCGCGTAAAACCCTCATCCCTTATATGAAGAGATAGTCCTTTTTGAGATATTATTTCTGATCATTCTACAGTATTATTTGATATTTAAGTTATTTTTTAAAGTTATTATACACACTAATACCCTAAAAGTGTAGGTAGAATTTACAAATTTTTGTTTGCGGCGATTCTCACTTCTCGCTACAATTTAATTTCTTCTTATAACATTGCATTATTATTATTTTAACTATAGTAATATTCATTTATTAATGTAGTACCTAACTATTTTTCGCAGCTTACCTATTTCATTTGTTTAATTTTGGCATATAACTTGACATAGGGAATTTGTTAGTGCAGTGTTTCTTAAACATATCACGGTTGTGTAATGTTTAGTATCGTTGGTGTTAGTTAGTGTGAGTGTAGCGTGTTATGTGAGTACGATGCCGGGGTGCTGGCACCTGCCGGAACACGTGACGCGGTGGTGGCTGCTCGACGTCTGCAGCCAGCGGCTCTTCGGCGAAGATGCTGATTCACAGATACCCCAGCGTATGTTCACTCTAATACAGAGCCATTCTTTATGGTGGCTTAGACGCTACGTTAGGTATTGAAGGGAGGTACACTGATGGAACTTGGCACTCATGAAGACACAAGTTTCAATTTTATATAGTTTTAAATAGTGCTTGCTTGATTGTCGAAGTTCGATATACGATAAAACTTTTCCGTCTGTTGAAATGGTTTAATGGAAATTTCTACACTAATATTGACCTATTTTAGATTATTCTTATTCGCTTTTAGTCGAGTTAATATGTACAATATAGTAGCCAAAGAAAGTAAAATGATGAAGACTTTTTTGTTATCCTACCCGAAACCAAAGCGTCATTGTTCCAACGCGGATGCAATTCATTCGTCCGCGTAATTTGTACGAATGGAGTCGGTTCGAAGTTGTCTCCCAGTTTCTTTTCATGAATAGATTTTAATCCTATGTTTTAAGTAAATGTTTATAAGTTTCTTAAGAAATAAATATCATCATTCACTTGCCCTTTATCTAGTTAGAGTTGGAAAAGGAAATCGTTGAAATTTTATAAAACTAAATTAATTTACAGTCATAATAAATAAAGATTTCGTTTCTTACTTTAATCATTCTATATGTATCATTTTAGAGATATTTTCAAATTTAATTACCGTTATTTGAATTCCATTAAGTTGCAATGCATTAAATAGGTACCGATAGAATAATAAGTGTAATAATATAAATGCTTTTGCTTCCACGTGTACAGTCAGTAAATACAGTTAGTGTGCTAACTCTTGCAACTTGGAAACTGTGACCGCCATCTCTGACATCTCCGTTTCAAAACTTTATAACGTACCAGTAACACTGTTTGAGATATTTATCTTAACAACAACTACATTCAGCTCCGCAGTTGTTCAAAGTGTTATTTGGGTTGATGTGATAAATGTTAAAAGTTGTAGAGAAATTACTTTAAATAGGTGTATCTTCGGTTGAAATAGTAACACAAATGCAATATTTTATCCGTATATTTCAACTATTTACACAAATAAGTGTAATAGACAGATAACTGTTGCATTTAAAATTATCATGTAGAACGATGTACCATATCTTATGAATAAATCATAATATGTTTTGGAAGGAAATCTCGTACTCTATAGGCGATTATTGTTATATTAATTCCTGAACTAATCGCTCTTGTATGTATGCTGATGTATTCAAACGAGATAGCAATTTACACGATCCTGAACTTTATGCAAATAAGTTGAACGTAAAGCAACGATCAATGTTGAGCAAGTTGGCCACCGACGTTGAGGTAATCCTTCGGATTTGGCTCCTAAACCGATTGTACAGAGAGCTAAGTCGCCAATCTACATATATGACGCTACATAATACTACCAATTTGTAGGGGAATGTGTATGCTACGGAACATGTTACATTAGTCTGACCTATTATAATCAATACTGGAATAAGAGATTACGAATGCCTTGACAGACCAAAGATAGAGCGATATAAAGGCAGTACGACATCTTAGTAATGGGACTTTAAGATCACGACCTTCAGTAATGAAGAATCACACAAGAATTTTTTTATATTATAAGATGGCAAACTCCTTGACGCCTGTCTTCTGTGCGGTTATGGTATTGGTAACTTGTGTGCAAATTTCAAGAGTGCCATGAGTAATAATTGACTTGTTATGGCAAAATGCATAAAGAATGTTGTTTACATCTGTGCCTGTTATCTGATATCTTTGTAAATTGTATCGAAAATCAACTCTTTTGTCCTTATTACCCAAATACCAACATTAAGGAGGCTAAGGCCAATTTATGACGCAGGCGAAGATAATTTTTAACAAATTCTACAATTCATTTTTCATCATTTATTCCAAAAGAAATACATTAGGCTAGTGGAAAATACATTTGCTGACTGATTTGTGATTCGGTATTTACTTAGTTTATTTATTAGACTTCTACTAAATGTATGGTCTTTTTTAATTTTTTATCTATAGTATTTTAAAATTTCACTAGCGCACGCTCACCGCATTGAAAACTCGATTTGCACGCGGCGCGAGTGACACGCTTTACTAACTTCATTAATTTAGAACACGCCTCAACTAGAAGATGGTTAGCCAGAGTTTTTAATTAGGACGCAATTTTTGTTGTGGCCCGTAATCAAATTAGTGCAAAGAGCGCATTGTGTTCTGACGACATTTAACTCTTTTGGCCGTAGAATTATGAAGTGTTGTCTAATTTTTTTGTCTGTGTTGATAAATAAATATCTAAGAATATAGTAGTACAAACTTTTAAATACTATCCTAAACATAAGAATTTAATACTTGTGTTTAGTTTCGGGAACAATATGAAATGTGTCTGGGTTTTTTTTACAAAGAACTTTGCTAGACACTTTCATTGTATAGAAAAATGAAATAACAGAAAGTTCCGTAGCTTACCAAACCCAATGGTGGTAGCTTTAGAAATGTGTATTCTCTTGTTCTTTGTTTTTGCATACTTGATCTAAATTTATCTTATAACATAGGATTTTAATTTACACGCTTATAAAAGGTTAACTTAGACTTACATTTTGGGACAAGGGTTACATCTAATATTCAGCGTCAGACAGAACATAATTGAAAGGAGAGAAATTATCTGTAGTCACAAAAATAGACCCTTTTATTATCTAAAAATTCTACTACTTGTAATGCAAGGATTTCAAGTTCTTATTTTGATATATGCTAAAACAAGGTACAAGATGCATCTATTGGTACACACCTACGTTTATTTGCAATATCTACAAATTTAATATTGTACAATATTGTTGCAGTGAATGAGGGGATATAGAGTTTTATATCTTTTACGTCCAGATGTTGTTTTCTTAACAATTACCTAACTTAAAGCATTGCGATGTTTTCAAATCTACCTCCAGTGCGTTGTTTTTACTCTTAATAAATCCCAACTTAATGTTAGCATTTGAAGTTAACAATGAAACCACCATTTTAATTGTAAAATTCGTCAGAAATAAAATTAAAGCATGTTTTTTTTATTGTGTTCGACCGTTATTGACAATCACTTGTCTGATTTAACTTAAAAAAAAAATATGCTTCAAAACATTATTCGTTTTTTTTTGTTTTTCGTATCATGCATATTCTTTTCTTCTTAAAAAAAACTATGGAATCTTTTGATCGGATTTATCAAATCAAAGTTCCTTCGTCTAAAGAATTAGTTATTATCCAGTTCGTCTAGCTTATTAGCAGCAGAAGATAAAGCTATTAACGTTAATTAATTAAAGCTTTTTTGTTGTTCATTTTATGGATAATCAACTTTTCTCCCAATACTGTGACTTTTATCGGATACCGATATTGTGAATCGCCGCTGGTATTTTTACAAGCTTTTAAATTCACGATTTCGAATAATCGGCTTTCATCGTGGTTTAATTAATTTGAAAGCTCGACCTAGATTGTGTTATGGGCCAATAACTTTGTAAAATATTCGTATTAACTGTTTATACTAATTAATGTAATGTAAATCAATGAAACGTACAAAAAGATTGGTCTAAAACTAAAACACATAGTTGTGATTTTTTACATCCTGTTTCCAAGAGAGTTGCATGATTTGACCGTGTTTATCCTCTATTTCTGAGTTGGAATTTTTGTGCAAGCCGTGTATAATTTTGACAAAAGGTTTCATTGCTTTTTTCGGATCAACTGCCGGATCAGATTGAAAACACAATCACCAATAAATAGTTCTATAAGCTAAGTTTATTTTAATGACTATCTCCGTAAGCGAAGCGAAAAGCATATTTAAAGATCATATTTTCTTATCAACAGAAGCGGGCGGCACAGCTGCAGGAGCGACGACACCTAGCGGGCCGGGGCGTGTGGCTCGGGCGCGGGCATTGGAGTTGGCACAGCAGCTTGCTTCCTCACTGCAGCACGCCATACCCCCGCCCCCCCGACCTGACTTCACCACCGCAAGCGCTATACTACGTTGGCTGCAGCAGAACAACAACTCCGTAGCATTGGTAAGTGAGATTATAAACGTCGAACGTAACACGTGAAAATGTGAAAACGTGAAAATGTAACATCTGATGCATATGTTAACACACTTCAGCGTACAACGGTTTTGTCACGTGTAAGGTTACTTTGTGAAAGACGGTGATTGGAAACAGAAGAACGAAACAAATGGGAAACCTAATTACGAAACTCTTAATAAGATGGCCTGATTTGTGTGTTCTTAGAAAGTTAATTTATTTTTCCTCGTGAAACTTATAAATTGGCTTACCTTACTTACGTCTATTACCAACAGTATGAAAAATGGTTATTGTAAAATTTATCTGTGTTATTTATTTTCATTGCGATAATCTTCATATTCTTCTATATACTATAAAATGCGAAAGCGTTTCTGACGTGCCATCACAATGGATCCTGCATTTAATATTTCACGGCGCTATCAAAGAACCTTCTGAGCGTTATTGAGATAACTTGCATCCATAAAAGCATTCGCTTCGAAACTTGATTGCATTTTTACAATTTCCGTTGGATAACTGAGATACTTTAATTTTTTAAAAGGAAAATGCCGTGAATAATTTATTGGAATGGTTCGTCTTTGTGACTTTGAAAGTAGCAATGATATTACTTTGAGCTTTTATTTTTAAATTTGCAATTAGAATATGTAACATTTATCAGCCCAGTTTTTAATTTGAAACTAAACGAATTCTCCATTTTTTTGGGTCAATGCTTAGAGTAAACAAGCAAGATAACTACTTATTTAGTATCGTATTCTGCTAAACACATGTAGAGTGCTGCATTTTCGTTCCAAAGGAACAGTGTATGTTTTGTTTTCATGACCAAAGAAATTAGAAGCTGCGATTAAGATCGATCACATACGGATAATACTTATTTTACTAATGCAATAGTTTTATATAGGACAAGAATCTACTTCAAATAATATAAAAAAGCAATACTTTGTACATTTGTAAATATTTTTAAAGTCTCACCGGTGCACACGGAAGCAAGTAATTGCAGCACTCCGCAGCCTTTGCCCGTCGATGTGCACTCACCCACAAATTACTCTTTACCGTCGCCCGAACTGCTTGCTGATCACACGAGTACCGGTAACTAACGACCTACTCTCGGCTAATACAGGAAAAAGTAACAAACTTAAAGCTATAATTTTTTCAATTTCTCTGATGGCTGACTTAAAGCTCGCTACAAACCTTGACTTCTAACTGTCTTAGGTTAAACGGTAAGTGTGTAAGCAACATTTTAATTGTCATTTCAACTGTACAGTACAGTTAAAGTTATCTTAGAGTTACATTTTCGGTATCTGAACTTTATTTTTATTTTTATTTCGAGTTAATGTCCATTAATGTCCAGTAACAAACATAGTTTCAAACTTCCATCACTTTATATCAATTTTAACGGACTTTTAAATTGAATTTTTTATAACGTGTCATGTTATAACGCCATTAAGTTTTATTACACGGAAATGTCTAGAATTCATAAAAACTTTCATTTTACTGTGCAATACGTTGGTTCCTATCAAATGATAAAAAAGACATAGATTCAATATAAGAACGAAGATAGATAGACATAATCTCACATTTAAGAGGTTATGGTTATTTATTAGCTAGAATTTCATATTCTAGACCTCTGAATATAAGCTAAACGAAAGTATTCAACTGAATTACTAAACAGAGCTATAAATATTTCGGGCTCCATAGATTTGTTTCCCGCATACCATCTCTGGGAAGACCAGGCAATAACCTGAATAACTTCGCAAGGCTCACAAAATAGGTCAATGCAGTGTTATTTTAAACAAGCGAATATAATTATGTTATTACCATATGAAAATGAGCATGTTGGTATGCTTCGAACAACTAAGAGCGGGAAAAACTAATTAAAAACAACCAATGAATCATTATTTTTATCCTGACTCGATTCGTGTCCGTAATTTTGCAACATACCGTGTGAATTTTATTTCGTACTTGTTGATGAATTCAGGCATTTTGGTTCGAATTTAATATTTTTAAAGAACAAAAGCTGAAGGGTTTTTTAAATTAATTTCTAGAGAGCTTACACCATTCCAGTTGACTTCCGTGGCCGCTCTATAATTGCGAAAGAGCTTTGTTTTTGTTTTATCCTGCCTCATTAAAATAGTTTTCTTTTTTAAAAGTGGGTGTTGTGGGAATTTTAAAATCCACAATTCTTGAGATTTAAATTAAATATCAGAACTTTGGATATATTTTAAAATAAACTAATTACAGTTGACTCTAATCGAACATATGCATGTTTTTCTACGTTTGTCAGACTTCAAGCGCCTGCCTAAATTTTTTAGCATGAATTGAATCAGTCAAATTAACGGCTCCGTAATAAAAATGGCTTTAGAAACTTAAATGGGAATATTGCAATGGCAGGAAGAATATCGTTCATATTCATCGATGAACTATTATCACACGGTGACGTCATCGTCAAGTACCTTCTGAATAAAAAGGCTTCGTGAGGTGTTTTTCGAGGACTTACATCCGCGTTGAGAACAACTTATATGTGAAGAGATTTCCTCCAACACCGACGCTCTGTACCTAAAAGTATATAACAGTGAATATGTGCCTATACGTGATCATACTTCAATAAGCTAAGATCTAGGTTTATTAAGTTTCATCGTCAATGTTTTAGATATTTAATAACGTTTTTTTTCCAACATTTTAGAATTCTGTTGATTTAGGCTAAGGAATAGAATATTTTCTTCTGGGAATGTAATATCTCTTTCTTTGTCAGCTGTCAAGTTGGTAACATTCGACTTCCCTCGGAAATATGAAAGTTAAATGGATGTCGTCAGAATTTTGGCAAGGGCAAACGTGTTGATCGAAACACTTCCGTTGTTAGACAGCGATGTGCGTTATCATCAGAGGGCTGTCAAAAGTGACCAAGTTATTCAGATAAGAGTGTTTAATTAAAAAGAAAATGTTTTTTTAGCTAAATAATCGGTATACAGTCAAATTCTGTCTGTCGGATATCTAGATTTTGTAGTTCGGTATTTGAGGAGTTTGGAAATTGTATTTGAATATTGAATTTTGAATATTCTAAGAAACTATTTTTAGCCTCTTTTTGGTCATTATTTATTGTTACAAATCTGGTTGTTGTGAATATTTATCAGTTTACATTGGCCATACAATACAGATACTAGACAACATTTTATTTATTTATTTGGAGTTCATGTGTTAATGTTTGGATAAATAATTGAATTGGGTACGGCCGAATTGGAATTGGACGAAAATGTTCAATTATAGGAATCGCGACCGACAATACTCAAAGCCACACAAACGGGTAAACTTTAATTATATTTGGGATTGCCTGAATTGCGAGGTCACCAGGGTTATAATACCGAATGTATATGATGAGAACATAAATTAACTGTCAAAAAAAAGTTACCTAACTATTAAGAGGGCAAATGTTTTTTGTGTATATATGTTTATTTACGTGTACACATGTAAATTCCACTGTGACTTAGCTGTGATTTGATTCGTATTTTATGAGTTGGATATTTCGAAATAGATACTAAAAATTTCCAATGTTGCAAGTTCTCATCGTATGCACGTTGAAATATTCCTCGTTTCTCAGATATTTTTTAATATGCCTAACGCTCGGAGATTGTGCATTGTTCTGCTGTATTTCTATCGCATAATAATTTCTTTCATGGAATTTCCCGCATTGCTCAGATGCCAAAGCGATAAGGATAAAAATTGTATTATACGATCTTATATTAACTAAATGGGTCATACTGCAACGCTAATGATTGTATTAAAACATTCACGGTTTATTGATTGGTAGAAGGGTAAGTTGCACATGCGTTTTAAATGTATACCAAATTTCGTCTAGATACATGTAGCCATCAAATTATTAATCCAATCTGTAATTGTAACATGAAATACGATATAATATGTCGGTATGTTCGTTTCGTTGTTATCTCTTGAAATGTAAAACAAATGAAGCACTAGATATTTAGGTGAAATTAAATATTCCTTCTTATCAAGTGAAAGAATAGTTTGGTGACTAGATAACGTATAATAGCGCGTAATAGTATAAGCGTCAACGGTAGCATATTTTTCATTCGACTAAACGTATATTTGCTCCTATTGTATACTGTACTGATACGTTTTGGACTGGTGTTAGCCACTCCTACTTTACGTCTTTCTTCTAAACTTCTTACAGATTACCGTTAATAATTTAGTATTGTCTTATATTCGTCTTGTACTGAAAGCAAGTAATATAAGGGAAATAATGAAATTGAATTACTAACATGTGTTGGCAATGGTCCAGTGAACGCGAAGAGCGTGAAAGTGGGATTCGTTTCCGGTCTCCGGTGTGACCGTCACTTGTTACCTGTTATGAATATACGTGACATTTAGTCACGTTGTATGTTATTACGAGTTTAACTTACTAAAGAATATAAAATATTGTTAAGTTAAAAGTGGAAAACATTTTGGTTGTATAGTAAAAAATGCATTATTAATATCTACAATGAAAGGTGTTCATGATAAATATTTGAATGAATGCACTATATTTCACTCAATAAAAAACATAACACAAATGATTTTTCCAACATTAAATTCAACAAGTTTACTATGTCGATTTGAAATAATGCGTACGCTCGTTACATTGAGTGGGGTACCTGGTGACACGCATGCTATGAAAGGGCTGTTTACTGACCGAGGATGTACGCGCCTCAATGGAAGCCTACGCTCCACTTCGCATGTGTGCCCGCACGCCCGCAGCCTTGCGGGGTAACTAACCTCACTCTGAATGCTTATCTCAGTACACCATAATGTACGATATATTCACGGAGACAGTGATATTATTTCGTAGACTTTCGTCTCTGCCTTTTGGTCTTTGTTGCATTACCCTAGCAAAACATTAATGCTGCCTTTTCGTGGGTTGCAGAAGTTTCTTATACATAAAGTAGCATAACATTTTTGATGTAACTTGTGGTAAATAAATTATGTTGGAATCTGTCAATTTAAGTTTTATTAAGCGTATGGTGGTTCTTAATTTTTTTTCCTTGCCTCTTATTTCAAAATTATAAAGTAATTAATCGTTTTCTATAATACTGTATATTTTAAAATTTCACATAAAAAATGAAACAATTGATTTCACTAAGGAATACTCTATCGCGGTGTAGATAGGCGATACCCTCGTAGTTAGTTTGCTGACGTAAAGCATTTCTGAAAGGACGTCCTTTGCAGGCACTTATGCATTCATTGGCTGTCGCTTTAAGTTCACCCCTCCTCACCCTGTCCAGGTAGGGAAGTAATTGATGATGAATAAGCATTTGGGGTGAACTTTTGGCAGTCAAAGAAAGGTAGTGCAGCCAGCCCACGTAGTCTGTAAGTTTTACGCAGGTTTTTATTACGTCAATATATCTCTTGACAGACTATTGTGTAAGAATAATTTCCTTCATCTGTCGATCAAAATTGTTGCATAAATTTGTAATACGGTAATGTCTATGTGTAGGGATTAGTATAAGTTAATAATTAGTTTAATTAAGGAATGTTGCGGCAATCGAGTAAAGGCATAATTGCACTATCATGATAGCTGAAGGCTTTTGCTAAATGTTTGGATTACCTATAATTAATATGTTTGATAATGGATGAATGCAGCTGAGTTATGTTTCACGGGATTTGATTAATTTGACAAGCAATTGCTACTTTGTTCAAATATAAACATTATTTTTTACGTATTGTGTATCTATGTAGTTGGTAAGTTAATAATGAAAGAACTTCTATAACTCGAGTAATAACTTTAAAAACTTATGTATCAAAAGACTCGTTAGCTTAAATAAGTTAACGTTGCGGTCGCCGACTTTATTACTTTAAACTAAGTACAAAGTCCTGTTTAATTCATTTATACGTTAATTCGCTATGATAGTTGTAAGTGTTATTAAAATAAAAGTTTATAAAATTTTTACACAAATGTTAGTTTGTAAGAAAATGTTTTTGATTATCTTTTTGAATACAAAAGCTGTTAAATCGTTTGGTTAAATGAAAGACCGTGTATTGGGTGGTATTTAGCCTATCTCTGATGTCATTAGTATTGTACATTAAGCTTTCGTTTCTTGTGGCACCTTCCGCTTTCCAGATATAATCATTATCATCAACTTGCTCTTGTCCCTACGGAGGGTCGGCACATTATGTGCTGCTTTCCTATACATTTCCATCAGCAGTCATATTTACAAAAAATGAGTTTAAAACGTACGTTGTTATAAATACAAAAAGTATTAGGTTGTGTGTTGTAGTTGCATTCATTTATATCTTGTATGCATACTCGGAACTGGTTCAATGTCTGAAGGTTATTATAAGGCTTCTAATCTTGTAAAATCAATCAAACACGCTTTGTGTAGTTATTCTATTTGAAAGAATGGGTGGGTCCTGTTGAATTTTTCTCGATGTTTTTCGATTTCACTCAAATCGATTGTAAAAATGTGATATACAAAAAATTAAAAAGTATTTGATGTCAGTGAATGTACGAAAATAAAATAATGACTTAGTATGAATAATGAAATTAAGGCGAATAAATGCGAATGGAGTGGATTGGGACGCGTCGTAACTCGGGGATGCGACGCGACGCACCGCGGGCGCACGCAAGCGACACCATTGATGTTCCGTAGTTCCAAAACTAGATGGCGTTAGCACGCCAAAGATCTACGAGATAAAACAGAATTTAATAAAAAAAAATTAAATGACTCAATTTTGACTTTACCATTTAGATGCAAACGATTTTTGGATTAATTAAGGCCGAGACGCGTGCTCACCGCAATCTAGTTCCATGTGAATTCGCTTCAGTTAGTCATAATTAAAACGCCTGTGAGTTAGTCTCGCACATAAAGGCTTGAAAGAATCACTAGAAAATTTGTGAAGATATGATAGAACAAAGTTGCACAGTCGTAAAGAAGTAAACTTTTTGTGATATAATTTTTCAACGGAAGTTTTACCTTTTTAACTGATTAAAAATAACCAGTTACAACTATTTATATAAAATATGGAATACACTCGACGTCTAACGATCAACGGCTATATTAATACCAAACAAAATACTTAGAATGTGGCATTGAGTGCGGAAACTTGAACTTCAATAAACCAGACTTGCAAGCCGAGGGAACTTTAATTAAAATTTCGGACAGTCTGTGCCTGAAATACGAGCCAGTCGAGTGGGTTTCGAAGCCGGGAAATATTTAACTTTGTAACGTTATGTCAGTTTCCAACAAACAAGTTGAGTCGAAATAATCTTTACATCTTGTGCCGTAATAATGAAGATTTCAAATAACAACAATCGTTTTAGACCTACAAAAATCTAGATTTATAGTAGTAGTTTAAAAAAATTGTTTTTTTTTGATTTCAATGGAATTTCGTGAAAAAAAATCCAGCTGGCTAATTTGTGTGGGCCGGGTGCACAAGTAGAAAATATGTCCGCATCGTTCACGAGGCAGGTTTAATATGACGCCGCTAGTATCGTCAAGTGCGCCAATAACATCGTCTGCTATATTACATTTTTTTTAATATTCCGTTTTTTCTGAGCTTTATATTTTGCCATCATGCATCAGCTAATGCAGATTTTATGAACGTTCATAAAAGAATCGAAGAATCTTTTTTATTTCAAGTCGCTTAGTCTAAACATCGAACAATAGGTAGAATGTTTTAGCTGTTCTTTCATTCCCTAATAGACTTTTCTGTAAGAACTTTATGGTACAAATGTCTGCCTCTACCACAGGAGCCGGTAATGGCCTGTCCCCTGTTTATGCTTGTATAAATTCTTTGTTAAACGTTGCGTATTTTGTTTAGAGTCCATTGTTATTTTTTCTTCCCAGTTTTTTTAAATATCCAATCTCACATTGTGCCACACTTTACTAGAGCAGTAAGGGAAAAACCCCAAAAAGCATTGCCAGATTTGTATTTTCATGCATGAGAAACAATCCTTTTTCGTATGTATCAAAATGCAAAATCAGGGCTGGCACAAATCTAAAACAAACTCATCTTGTAATATTTATGTAAGTAAATGTTTTTAAGATAAACATTGGTATGCAAATTACCCACTTTATATAACTTTGCGAAATTTGCACAGCAAAGTGGATATTGTTCTTTGTTACAATATGCTAGTTTCCTTTACTTTAAGTAATCGCAAAGAGCCGTGTATTATACAAGCAAATTGTGTTGTTTGCAATGCAGTTTTCTCTTCAAGAAAGCTTTTTGAAACTGAATATATCAGATTTTAATATTATTTATCTTTGTGTTTTTCTATTTATCTCCATGTTTTTGCCTATTTTAATTGAAACTGTAAT
Source organism: Papilio helenus (assembly GCA_026546675.1). NCBI lineage: Eukaryota > Metazoa > Arthropoda > Insecta > Lepidoptera > Papilionidae > Papilio > Papilio helenus. The sequence continues at coordinate 6,597,944 of JAOCNA010000028.1, read as the reverse complement.
TATCGCGTCGTTTTACATTTGTGTCCGTGGTCAAACAATGCTAACTCTTGAAACTAGTTAGTTTTAGCAAAATTGTTTATATTTGTACTTCGATTTGTAGACTGAAGTCTTAGATACTGTCACGGTGCTTATATTTTGCATTATTAGTGTCTGCAAATATAAATAGTGGCTCAGAAAACGATATAATTCCGGTGGTAACAGTATTCCGGAAACCCGGAATCGTTATCATCAATGTGGCACGCTTCGCTAACGCCCGCGATAATTAAAATGTCTGGCAGTATGTGTTTTGTGTAGAAGGTTTATTTAAATTTTAACAAATTTACCCTTTACAGGGATTATTTTTTAATTTGTATTCTGATAATAGGATTGTTTTTGACACTCAATATAAAATTCTGTAC
>JAOCNA010000028.1:6521318-6532743 GCA_026546675.1 Papilio helenus | reverse complement strand
GTTTTTCTTCTTTTATTGTTGAAATCGTGGGTGGCAGGCCCCAAAACACAATCCGAGAATCATTATTTTTTTTTAAGATATTAAAAAATGGTTACTTAATTTGAAGACTTCAAAAATACTTATGTCAATGTTATTTATTGAAATTGTAATTTTTTTATTGTATAAAAACAAAACATAATTCACCTTAACCAAAAATTCAGTTTGCAAACATTTGCAATACCGGGTTCTATTTTTCTTAGTATTCTTTCAGGGTTTTTGTTTCCATTTTATTTAGCTTTATTATTAGTTTGCTGTTGTTCAGCGATTGGGGCCAGTTTGTGCTTCTTCCTTTCGAATCTGCTTGGGAAGAAGGTTGTGAGGAAGTTTTTCCCAGATAGGGCCGCTCAGTGGTCAAAAGCTGTGTCAAAACATAGTAATAATTTACTGAATTATATAATATTTTTGAGAGTTACTCCATTTTTACCGAATTGGTTCATAAATATGTCTGCACCAGTGATTGGTGTGCCATTATTTCCATTCGCTCTGGGAACTTTTATTGGTATGTACTATCAAATTGTTTTAACTAATTTAGCTTATAGTTTTTATGTTATGTAATTTTACTAGTCTTGTTAGTAGTTCTAGTAGCTAGTCTCACCGGTAATATAAAAACCCTTGCCATATTGCAGAAAGATTTGGAATAACACTTTGCCTACATTAGAAAATGATGTTATTGTAGTGGCAACAATTCCGCGTTTTTTATTCTTTTCCTTCTCACTCTATTATAAGATAAGAATGGGAAGAAGTGAGCAGTTATATGCTTGGGCTTAAGATTGTTAGGCTTATTACTAAGTAATTTTGCAGTCACTTTGTTTTATTCTCAGGTGTTGCGCCACCATCGTTTGTTGCCATACAAGCGGGCCAAACTCTCCATACATTGACCTCAACAAGTGATGCATGGTCATGGACCTCGGTGGCTGTGCTCACAATCTTTGCCTTCGTGTCACTGATACCAGTGGCACTTAAACATAAATTAAAACAAAAGTTTGAATGAACATTTTTAGCAAATTTATTTATTTTAATTAAATAATTTATCTTAGCCGAATAAAATGTTTTATACATTCCAAATATTTGTTTCATTCATGACTTACTTCAGCAATAAGATCCGACATGTGCAATAAATGTAGTATTATCATTTGATTGTTGTACTACTGGTCTCCAGTACCACCAATTATACCATACTGTAAAAAAAAAACATTTATTGTGAGGTATTTATTCTATGAAAGTAAAATATCCCTACAGATAAATATTTTTTTATGCACATTCAAGACAGATATATCCTTTGATGTTAAGTGGCTTACAATAGCCAAAAAGAAGTAAGATGTAATATTAAATGCAGTCATATATTTCTATTACTTTGGACATAATCAAAATGTCTATAATAATAATGTTCTTCCAGACTGTAATATTTATCCCAAATTCGATCGAAATTTATTGAATAGTGTTAGAAATTCAAGCTACATACATAAATCAGATTCCTTTAAATCAATCTTCAATGATTTACATTGATGTTTGCATTCATCAGCTGGGTTCAAAGTCACCGTTCTCGTTCCACTCAAAGATAATAAGAAAGCAAAGTTACATTCTGTATCAGGTATTCTAAATGAGGTCTGACTTGAATCAATGATGATGTATCGTTCTGTGCTTTGTCCAAATTTTGGTACTACTTTTGATCTTGGTATTATTTGTCTTAAGATTCTTGCTATATTTATATTATTTATTTTCCTGAAAAACAAAATTGAATATTAAGATATAAGAAGCCTCTTAAGATTATAAGGGAAATTATTCTATCAAAGATCTCTTTAATAAATGTACATTTAATTTTTTTTTTAATGTAATGTGATTTTACCATATGTACAAGTTGTTGGCTTCTTCTTGAACTAAAACTTGTGATGGTGATAAATAGAAGTTATTGTTCATTAAAATTTTAGATGATTCTTTGTCAAAGGTGTCTCTATTTCTTAAATATAAATCTCTCAATACATTCATATTTATTTCTGGTTGATCACTCTGAAATATAAAAAGAACACAATGAGGTAAGTGCTGCTTTTAATTGATTATTAATTATAACTACTGACTTATAAGTGCAAATAATAATATTAAGATGCAAAAGAACTAAATTCGAATTCAAGTTTTTCATTCTACATTTTTAGTTTTGATCTTCATAAAGAATAGCTTAATCTAAAACAAAACATAAATCAACCAATAATATTGACTTAGAAAGCACTAGAAAGTCATTAGTTTTAAAAAGGAAGAGTAATTTAATTAGTAGCTTGTTTAATTATTTACCTGATAAATAAAAGGAGCTGTATTCTGTTGATGTACAGGCTGAGGTTCATACACTTTGTGAACATTGCCAACTGTACTACATGGCCAACAATCCATGTCTACTACATTGAAGAAAGGGTTCTGCACCAAACATGGTTCCTGGTATAATTCTGAAAATTTTAGTCACATACAATTTTTTTCAAATTAATGATTTAATATCTTATAATCTTATAATATCTTATAATAAAACAAACCTGTTAATGCAGGAAACAGTGAAATAAAAGGTATAGATATTTTCCTAATCAGCCTTAATCCAGGATAAATTAATTCTTGTAGGTTGCATATGACATTGTTATAAATATATTTAAAAGAACAAACAGTAAGGATAAGTAATACAAGTATTAATAGTAATTTTCTCTTTTTCACATAGTTTTTACTGCGACTCGTATTTTGCATCTCATTTATATTTACTGAGTCTAAAGTCTCCAAGTAAAGTTTTTTAAATTCCTCATCATTAATGCCATGTTCAGCACATTCCTTTTTTAGTTTTTGGACTGATTTAGAATATTCTTTGAAGCTTTCATTCATTCTCATTGAGTTATGTAAAATTAGAAGAATTCCATAAATTAAATACTTTGTAATATGAACTATCCCTTGCAAAATAAAAATATTATTTTACGTCACAACAAATCAATGTCAAATCAAAAGTCAAAAGAATATTGAGTTGCCAGTTCCCTAATGAAACTCTGTTTTTGTAAAATTGTTACTTTATTTTTAAATTGTAAATTAAATTAAACTGCAGAAGATGCTTTTAACTAGCTCAAAATCCTTTTTGCATAAACAATATGTTTAACTAAAAACAAAATGTTATCAAGTAAAGACATTTCCGATACCGAAATGTCAGAGGAAGGTAGGGTAGGTCTTCTTTCTATTATACATTATCACGTTATTGGACAAAATGGGACGTGGCTTCTAAACTTGTATGATTTTATTAATGATATATTGATACCATATATTTATGATACTTCTGTTCGCTCTAAATATCGAACTGGCGGTAAACTCTGATGAAGAGGGCAAAATTACTGTGTTCTTTTATCCTTATGTTCCATATAACAAATGGAGTTAACTAATCAGGGGGCAGAGCAAAGAACCTGTAAGAGCTGTATTGATATCATTTTAACTTTATCATTTCTTTACATCTTGATATCGGCAAATAAGAATTACATATACTTATATTTTATGAACGACAAAAAAGGCCCCAAAAGATAATAACGGTATACCTTGTTTGAATATAAACAGAGAGGGCAAATATGTAGAGATACCTTGTAGAAGGTTTACTCAGGGGATAAACTTTGTTTGGTACTATTCAATGAAATAGCATGAAAATAATAATTGATCTCATATTAGTTTCTTACATAGTGACGATAAGATAAGACAAAGTACATCGTGACGACGTTTCCCGATAACACTGTCAATGTATGGATAGAGTCCCGTCAATAAGTCGACATGCTTTCTTTAATAATTTTACTTTAACATTGATTTGAATCAATAAATCTATATTTATTACCATTAAAATGTTGGATTAAATAGTGATAACGTGTTTAAATGTTTGCTAGAACTTGGAGCGTCGAAATATTTATGAAAAATGCTCGAAGATAGAACTATAAATGGAAGTTGATGCACGATCAAGTGGCGCAAATTGGCGCTGGAGTCTTTTGTTTTCCGTGGTGTTCCTAAATGTATGTATAACATTCACTTTTAAAAAAGGTCTTATATGTTACTGGTATTTTCTATTTTGAGAATTATTTAGAAATAGCAAGGGTAAACAGGTGAAAGTCAATTAGTATTTTTGGACTACAACTAAAGTTTTAAGAAAAGGTTTTGAAAACGTCAACAACACCACACTATTTATTCGATTGTCATGTGTTTCATGAGTGTTGTATGAAGTGTGCATTGCGCATACATCTCGCTTTTATCATTGCGGCCGTGATGCCAGTCTTTATCTCTATAAACATGTCAATATGCACAGGTGATAGATAATAGAAATGTTTGTCTATTACATAAAATGTTTGTTCATAAACTTACTTTCGGATACTAATGAAACATAAATAATTACAACTGCTTACGTAGGTTTGTGCAAACCAACAGTCCGTTATCTCTGACAAAACACTCGTGACGCTGAAATGTGCCAAATGTTTAATACAGTAAACTTGGCGTAATAATTTTATGGTACATTTTCTTTGTCTATTAGTCATACTGTTTAAATAAAAACAAAACCAGTCTTTTGCATTTCTTAGGGACAATTCATGATTAGACAATAGAACAAAAAACTTTGGAAATAGTCAAAGATGCGATATCTTAATATCTATGTCGTTGGTATTAGTGCGAAAGATTATAATAGTTGTAGTTAATCACGTGTGTACTGATCGTCATAAATTATCACTGAAAATCAATGTCAAACGAGAATTTGTATTAGATAGGACTGTTAAGGTTAACTGATTGCTATAGATAATAAAAAATGTATCTTAAAACAAAAACAATACGTAGTTCTAAATATGTTTGGATAGCCCGATTTGTAAAACATGAAAAAGAAATTGGCTGTAGCTTCGTAGCACTGTAGCTTGTGGTGTCCCCAACGACACTTCCAAGCATCAAGATTTTGCTATTTTGGGCATGATGACGTCCGAAAAGAAAAAATTCTTCTTAGTTTGAGAAATTCTCATCATGTTTTTCATCTTTTGTCCACACGGATAGATTACATTTTACATGAGCAGCTTATAATTTTCCATTGTAATTACCTTTCTAGATCTGCTTGCCGAGTCTGGTGCTAGCGTACGGTGTGTTTTGGTTACACCTGACCAGTCTGGATGTGCCCGCATGGCTCGGCCTATCTACGCCCACTATCTATCTGCTCACCTTCGGATTAACACGTAAGAGACTTATACTAGCCGTCGCCCGCGACTTCGTTAGCACGTTAAATCCATGCAACACGTTAAAATTTTACCAATATTGTTTGAAACACCTGATTTTGTTATATTTTAGAATGTTGGTTTCGCGAGGCAGCCGACTCGTGGGGAGGGTCCACAGGTTACCGCGCGATGGCCGCAGTCGGTATCATGGTGACAGTGGCTAGCCTGCTCGCCTGCGCATTTGTACCATTATACTTACAGCCATTCATATATGGAGTTTTTGGCGGTAAGTTAATCTTTGATTCTTTTTCATTTTCATTGAACGGTTTTTATTACAAGCTTATTTTTAGGTCTCGGGTCGTCATTAATATCTGCCCAAGTGGATGCAGTTATATTCGAAACATACGACAGTCGGCTCGCAATAATACGAGGCATATGCAGCACGGGACAAGCAGTCGGACAATCTCTGTTCCCCCACATTATATCAGTTCTAATAAATTACTACGGATATTCTTTTTCATTCATCGTTCTCGCTGGAATAATATTACAAGCGCTGCCGGCCGTCCTTTTTCTTAAAATCGACGAAAGTGTCAGAAGAGCGGGTGTATACACCAGATATTCAGATTTTTATAAAAATTATACTGGGTTTCAAAATGACGGGGCAGATAATTATTACACCGCGGAATTGCAATTGATCGATTTAAGTAAAAAATCTTGGAAGAATCCATCCGATGATAATTTACACCGCGAAGACGAGGAGGTCGAGGAAGATGCAGAAGTAGCAGGTACGATAACACCGCCGCCGAGCCCGGAGGAGAAGAGAAGAAACATTTTCGGCGTAGACATATTGCCGGATATACCGGAGGAAAGCGAGGAGAGCGAAGACGACATCGAACAAGCTTCTAATGTCAAATCATCAAACAATCAGCGACGGTTTAGCCTTGCAATCAAAAGACTGAGCACACTAGGTGACAATTTAGATGAATACATAACGAAACAAATTAGAAAAGATTCAAAAGAAGATTGTAGCAACTTTAACAATAGAGAACATTCTGAAATTGAAGTAACTTATGACAACATATCGCCAATAACTGAGATTCATAGAGAAAAGGTATTAAATTCGTTCTCCTTTAGATATCAGTCGACGGTTACAAACATAAAGAGAAGGTTCTGGATACCTTCGTACAGAATGTACAGAGTGAAACGTAGATTGTTATATTTAATGTATAATATTAATGATACCTTTATAAAACCTTTGACGAGATCGCTTTCTTGTTGGAGATTCTATCCAGCCTTGTTGCTTAGTTTTGCAAAGCTGTGTTTGACGGCTGTATTTTTATCTTTAATACCGATGATAGCGCAGCAGGTTCGGCCAAAGATATCGATGTTTGAGACGAACTTTCTCCTGTCGTTGCACGGATTTACCTGGATATGTTTTCTATTGAGCACGCCGTGGTTGGCGCAGACACCTAAGAGAAATTTCAAGTACGTCGCTGTGTTTGGATTAATTACATCTACTATTGCATGTTTTGGTAAGTTTCAATATCATTTTACGTCAATGTTATGTCCTAAATATGACTAAAGTTGTACAAAATACCGCATTATATTAAAATTAATCACAGGAAGTGGTGAAATTTGCAATGTTTGTAAAATCCTTGCATTATGGTGTAGATAAAGTTGTTTTTCCCGATTCTTGTATTTGCGAATGTTTCATATGATGCATCATTGATATGACGAAACACAAACAATAAGTCTGTGAAGAAAACGATGTTATTAAACGTTCAGGTTTAATAATACTGATGTGTTTATTTTCTGCGAAAGTTATCATTTAAGTTACTAAAACATATGAATGTTGATTGCTGTCTAATAATTATACTCGTAGTTCCTGATATATCACATCTGTTCTCTATTATAAGCTTCTTTCTGTTATCATTCAATTTGAAATTCCTTTAATAAATGTATGTTTTTCTCAGTTTTTGCAGAAACCAATAATCACGATTCCTTCGCCATCGGCTGCGTGATATCTGGACTGGGGTACGGGGCTGTGACCTCGTGTTGTGAGACTGCAGTCCAAGATTTCGTCGGTGCAAGAAAATGGCCCAAGTTTCAAAGCACACTCGAAACAATTTCTGCCTCGCTATTGACTCTTCTTGTAGTCGGTTTGTCATTTATTGTGGGTCAGGAACATGGATATCAATACTCCATGTTTATTATAGGCATTGTATTAAGTGCTGTTACGATTTTATGGTTAACTTTAGCTCTTATATCTCTGTACGATACTAAGCTAAAATATTTAAGACCGAACTGTCGTTGTTTATTTTAAACGATACAATGAAATCTTTATAAACTGTTAATATATTTTTATGACATATATTATTTTTTTTTTTTATGGAAGTAAATAATTACATATTTTTATGAAGAAGTAAATAGTCAGTAGAACTCAAGAAAATTTGTTATTTTACTCCTCACGGCTTTATGATTTTATTAAGTGTTAATCAAAAATACTGAGTGACTCTATTGATGTGATATTTTCGTAACAGAAACAAAGTGATATCAATTAAATTTATGATATAAATATAGATTTTTAAACAGCATAATATCGTTTTTGTTTTTCCAATATCTACTTGTAGGAAAAGAGTAAAGATCAGAGCCAAGGTAATAATACAAGATTATAACAAAGGTAATAGATAAAACTAATTGAATCATAACATATATATTGTGGTAAAATCCATAATTACGTATACTAAGAATTGCAGTAGTTAATAACTGACTCGAATAATTATGTCAACAGAGCACAGGAAGTTGCAAGATACAGAGATGTTATTCTGAGATACTGGCTGATAACGAAATACGAAGATATTAAAAAATAGGTTGTTAGTTTAATAATTAATTCTATAACAACTAAATTGGGGTAAAATATTCACTAAGAAGCATCTTAGTGAGGATTTGCAGGGAAGTCTACTCTAATTTGCTTAGGTAACCATTTATTCGCTCTGAGTGTGGTAGTAAGACATTATACTAAGTGAAATAGACTATAGCATAGGAAAGAGACTAGAGAATAAAATAATTTTGTACAGTGCAAATGCTAACAGTTATCTCAACGCTATGCAGATGGTAACTGCATGGGAAGTCAAAGGGAACAATATGGGTCTCGTCTTGTATTTACTAACAAACATACCATTGATTCATCTATGTTTGTAATAAAATCATCAAGTTTGCTTCTACTTATAATAAAAATAAATGAGACCGTATAAGATGTCAACAATATTTGCCCGGTCGTAGTTCTAATCTATGTGTGACAGTGCGTTATGTAAATTGAATGTTATACTAACAACTTTCTTACGCGACCATTCAAATTATCTGAGAGGAGTGAAAACATGCCAGTATACTGAAAACTGAAGCAGATAAAGGACACGTTTAATTAAATAAGTCAATAAAGTGCTTTAAATAGAAACATTTAAGTTAGAAATGCGGATTTGGTTTTGTTTGGAAGAAAGAAGATGGATTTATTTTTATTTTTAACAACGGTACGTAAAATGAACTGAATTTTAAGTTCTAGGGTTAGTTTCGGGCTTAATTTTTTTATTTTTTCACTTTTTCTTGCATTAGTACTCATTTCGTTTATTATTATTTTTTTTACGATATCGAGAAATAGTTGTAGCAAATGCTAAAACCTATCTTGTTGTTTCAGTTTTTTAACGATTGGAATATTTTTTTTTGTTGAAATTAATTAAAATGATCGTAACTTTGTTTCGGTTTCAGGTATTCTGCCTTCCATTGATAACAACAACACAGCCTTTTATCGATTGCTCTGGTAAGTCGTTTCTTTGCGAGAATTCGACACATTTTACGATTTGTGTCGATGTCGGTGGGGGCGTGTCTATGACAGTTGGCAACATTGTCTTGTCATGCCCACCTACAACATTTTGCGATGAAAATAACGCTTTCGAATGTGAATACCGAACATCGACATCAACATCGACTACACCCAGCCCTATTTCCCAAGATACTAACATACCTACGGAGACAATAGAGGCACGTTTAACGACAAACGTTTACGATGAATTCCTTTTTACAAGTGATTCGCAACAAGCTGAGGCAAACGTTGTTTTTCCAACCCAACAAAAATATATAATTCCAGGAAATGCAAATGTGATTTTCGACGATACAGACAATGCTGTTCTAGTGTACGGCAATATCGATAGTGAAATAGTGAATAGTACTCCGGTAAGTGAAAAAGTAGTAAGAAACTTAAATAGCACGAAGAGTGCGAATATCAACGATTTTAAAAATAGAACTATTGACGTGAATAAGAAATTTACAAGAAGAAATAAAGAACTTACACCAAAGTTTGAAGAGGCACGTAAAGAATTAACCACAACTATTGCACAGACTACTGATACAACTATAGAAGAATCTTCCACCGTCGAATATGTCACTTCCACTACAAACATTGAAATTTCAGTGACACCATCAACTGTTCCAGATATTAAAAGGAATCTCTCACATGTTACTAATTACATATCAAGTTCGGAAAATAAGTTTAAAACTACCATAAGAAATAACAATAATTTAGATTTAACAGCTAATTTCACTGTAAACAAATTACTTGACAATGAATTAGGATTAAAAATAATCGAAAGATCTCCTTTTAATGCATCAAAATCTAATTCAACCCACTTAGATGCAGTTAGTAATCCTAATACATCTCTTAATATTCACCATACTGATATAATTAAAGATACAGCGAAAGAAACGTTACAACTAAACAAAAACAACCAAACGAAGTTCATGTTTAAAGATAATGAGGACACAATAGATCAGAGTACAACAGTACCATTCAGTGGATCAGCGGATACAATAGACTCAAATATACCGACAGAAAAATACGCCCAAAAGGCAACGTACTCGAAAAATATTCCTAACCCATCTGCGCATTTAATAGAAACAATTTCTACAACACCGGATCAAAGTGTAAAATTGAAATTGAATATTCCAACAGAAAGATATGTTCAAAGTGAAACATCCTCTAAAGACATTCTCTCAAACTCTACAGGAGATATTAAATTAATTTCTACAACACCGAGTTTGAGAATGGAAAAGTCTGGTCAAGATGCAATCAACTCTTCTGCTCAATTAATTAAAGCCAATTCTAAAACACCGGATGACAGTGCTATATTGAACTTGAATATACCAACAGAAAGCTATGATGAAATTTACACATTTTCAAAAGATGCAACTCCGTCATACTCTACTGGACATTTCACTGAAACAATTACTACAACACCGAGTACAATAACCGAAAGATATTCTCAAAATGCTACAATCTCGAAGAACATACTTGCAAACACTTCTTTAGATCTATATGCGGGAATTCCTACAAAAGCTAATGAAAGCGTAAGATCAAACTTTAGTACAACAATTGAGAAATACGGTCTAAATGCTAAACATTTAAAAGATACTATTCCATTAAACTCTTCTGGGCAGCAAATTAAAACAATTTCTACCGTACCAAATAAACCTATAAAATCTAACTTAAATACTCCACCGAAGAGATATTCTCAGAATGCTACATTATCAACAGATGTTCTTTCTAAATCTACGCTATTTAATTTGATTGAAACAATTTATACAATACCAGTTGAAGTTGTTACATCAACATTCAACACTCCAACTGAGTCCTATGCTCCAAGTGATATGTTTTCAAGAGGTATTATTCTTCCAGACTCTTTAAATTACAATTCAGCAGGCAATTCATTAAAAACATCAACTTTAAGAAACGACAAGTTAAGAGATATTGAGAATAAAATATTATTTGAAGATCTCGTACATCCTACAACAACTGTTGAAAATGTAACACCACGTTTGAGAACGACAACAAAAACGTATATTCTAAATGGTATAATGTCGAATCCTATTATTCCCTCAGAATCTTCCGAATTTGATATCACTTTCGGCGATATATTAAAAGTTAACAAAGATTCCACTAATTTAAAAGCACCAAAGCAACGTGATTTTACAGAAAAGTCCATTTTAAATTCTACCATAAAACCTGATAACCAAGAAAATTCAAAAGTTTCTAGTTACACCTCTCATGATAACACATTACGTACAAAACTTAGTGACTACATAAATTCATTTAACTTAGATGTAGGTAATAGTACAGGCAACGATACAATAACGGTTAATAATTTCCGCATCAGAAATAAAAA
>JAOCNA010000028.1:6476953-6487060 GCA_026546675.1 Papilio helenus | reverse complement strand
TCTTTTGTTACAGAAAAAACTAAACAGTGTTTTTACATAAAATATTAACATTAAAATATATTATTTAATGACATCTATTGGCAATTAATTTAAATACAAGTTTTGAATCTATCAATAGATAGCGTTAGTGGTAGCTTGAAATAGGCATAGTTGACACTTCACTCACTCTTTCTCTTACTAACGCCATCTATTAGTATAACCTCAAACCAAACTAGTATATTTTTTTGATTGATGAATTTTTAATCAATTAAAAATCTGTTTTTTTATTCATACATACTCTAGTGCAAAACTCAACACAAAAAAGTTCGCGGTCATTTCTAAAGTAATTTCTAGTTTCGATTCCCTTGCAAGTGAAACATTTAATTGATTCGTCATCCGTGGAATCCTGATCTGCCTTACGTGCTGTTATCACGCATAATTCCATAATTAATTTGCAGTATTGTCTAACTCTCGTGCTACCGGCATAAGCGGATAACTTATGCAAGTTGGTTGACTTTGTTTTTTTACTTTCGTTTTTATATTTGAATAAGTACGGATTTTTATTAAATAAATGAGCATTATTAATTAAAATATTGTAGTTCCACTTGTTGAGATCAAATCTAAGTGTGTATAAAGTATTTATTTTTTAATTATAGAGAAAAAATAATGTTAAAAACACGAGTTACGCAATAATAGTTGTATCGTTTTGCATTTTAAGTTATCCTTCAATAAAACGTGACCGACGTTCAGATTAACCAAAATCGATTTTCACTTTTCATCACGTCTTGAAGAACACGTCCAAAGCTTGGCTATGCGGTCTCGTATTACTACCATTTCGAAATTCGAACTCTATACGAGCATCGAATTGATTCGATTGTTACTCGCTTCGTGATTTTATTTACAAAGATGGTAATTTATTTTTCTTCATCTGCCAAGTTGTTGCATCAAAGCTGCATGCAAGCATGTAACCGAATTACTTGGGGAATTTTAATATTGATCTTAGGCAATGTTTACTTTTATCGGTATTACTTATAACAAACACGAAGTAGGTACATATTGTATATTCTGTTAAGCGATTGGTTTGATTTTTTATTGAGAAATAAAAAAAATATTATGACAGTTAATATTAGGCTCTATTGCGAAGCATATATCTCATATGTTTAAACTCTACTTAGTATGAACGTTTTTAATGTAATTAAAGTTACAGTTCTTAATTTCCTTATTCTAGTGTTTCTAAAGTCAAGCTGTTCAATAGTATTTTAATTATATTACGAAAGTATAAACATAAATTGTTCACGCTTTTGTAAATAGCGATGGTCTGGCATTCACGGGCTCTTGTCTTATAATGAAAAACGAAATATTTAAAATAAGGGAAACAAATGAATACCTTACAATTTTGTAATATTTTAAGCTGAAGCGTCTACAAATAGAGGCTATACACATGCCAATGTAATTATGGTAAACTGCTATAACATGAACAATGTAAATGATAGCACCAAAATCGTTCTGCTTCCGATTGCGCCCGAATACGCTTGTTATGAGAAAAGAGAAAAGTGCAAAGAATAACAAGTCGTGGGAAGATAGTACAATAGCTTGGATATGTCACGTTGAGTGTTTCACCGTTTCTAATTACTAAATGAGTACTAACACTCGCCAATTCACTTAAATCTATTTTGTATATTGTTACTATTTTGTAAAATTTGACACGTGTTTACAGTTTCTTTTTTTAATTTTTCAGATGTTGCCAGTCTTGCTACTTGCTGGCATTGCGAGGTATAATTGTGAACCTGTTTCCGGCTTTAATTATGCTCATGGAAATGGCCCATCACAGTTTGGAGATATCTTAAAGCCACCGCCACCTCCATTACCAATCGCCCCGGTGCCGTTTCACGGAGGGAAACCGCAGCAACAAATTAAAGACTTCAGATACCAATACCAAACAACTTATCCTCCAGCTGTTTCAACAATTCCTCCGTCGGAGTTCAAATTCCCCGCTCCTTTTTACAAACAATACAATTTTAACTTTGTACCTCCACCTCAACCTTTCGCAACTACCCCCTCTCCTACCTTTTTTCAGAAAATATCCGGATGGCTTTTCCCGTCTCAACAGACTGCTGCCGATGGATCTAAAATCAATCTTGAACCATTCAAAAAAGATTGCAATCCTTGCAATTTAGTGCCATGGGTTCCAGTGATAAAATATAATTTAGGAAATAAAAATGTCCAAGATAACAGTAGTCCAACGTATGGGCCTCCCAGTCACACACCTTTAGCCCAAAACGTAGTCCAACATCGACCACAACCATTTAACTTCCAGAGAAGTCAAGAACAAAAGCCAAATCAACCTCATGTATCTTATGGTGTACCTGGTCAATCCCATTTAAGTGGAAATCCAAGTTCAACGTATGGACCTCCTAGTGCTATTCAGCAAATATCATTATCTGCACAAAATCCTTTAAGCTCCATTCACTCACCAAGTTCTTCATATAGTGTCCCCAAAACATCAACCTCAAGTTCTTTTCGGCAATTAAGTTCATCTTATAATCTGCCTAATACGTATAGCTTCACAACTTCTACATACAATCCAATATCTTATGTTACACCATCCATCGCCTTTGATTTCAGTCAACAAGTGACAACAAATTCTCCAGTAAATCTTCAAAATAATTTCCCAGGAGCAATACAAAATCAGTCACCAGTCGGACATGATTTGGACATTCTAAATGTTGTGACACCACCGGGTCATATACAGTTACCCAATGTAGGGTATCCGAAAGGATTTAAAAATTCATACGGCGAAGATATCAGTAATACTAATGCATTGAATATACCTTATTCATTTACCTCGCTGGAAGCTGCATCGAGTAGAATTAAAACCCAAGTGGTAGCTAATAACATTGTCAAATCCTTCGAACCCAATGTTTCCATCGCATTGGCTAATCCTGCTCCATTTACCTTAAATAAAGGAAGGAATATTCATACTTTACAACCAGTTGCACTCCCAAATTTAAGTGTTTCTCCTTTACCTCCTATTTTTAACGCACGACCTTTCCGCCCAATATCCACATCATTCCCAACAGATGTAATATATGGGATAAATCACATGAAAAAGGCTTCTGAAAATGTTAATGTGGAGCAAAGTGTCCCCGTTGCAGAGTTTGTGCATTCAATAGAGTATCCAACTACAATTATTCAATCGCCAGTCATAGAAATAGACGCTACAAAAAGTTCTAATCATAACAAAACCTTCAGAAACATACCAAACAGCTATGTGATAGACGAAGCCAGAGACATTACCCCTCAAGCTTCAGAGGATCATATTTCATCAGCAAAGGTAAACCAAGATGTTAGCTTTGAAACAACTGGACTTGAAATGGGTAACAATATCTACGAAAGTAACTTACCTACAGATGTTAGACAGAATTCTCACATACCTTCGAATCATAGACAAGTATTTGCAGACTTAAGAGGAGTAAAAGACGAAGACCTTGATAGATATCGAACAGAAAGTAACCTCCAACATATTGATTCCCCTCTTCTTTACTTAAAACCCAGCGCACCTCATAAGAATTTTGAAAATTTTGTAATAACAGCTTCTACGCCTTCATCAATAAATATTGGTCAAAATGACTACGAAATTTACGACGAGATATCCACACGGGCGGCAATTCAGCCTACAACTGAACCTAAGTACGGTACGAGGCAAAATGATCACAAAGATTTATCAACAGCATCAGACGGTCGGAAAAGTCAACCGAAAATAGTACAAATAATTGTACCTTATGTAACTGAACAAAGTCAAAGAAGTAACAACAAAGAGATGCGTTCGGTTTCTCAAGAAGCTCAACCATTTGTGACTAAAGAGGAGCATCTTGGAAGAAAAGTCCCTTCGAATACCGAGATTTCATATTTTAACACTGCTACAGAAACTTCCACATTGCCAACTACAACGACAGAACATGTATCAACGGGCACAGAAGAACACGATTCAGAAATAAGTAATACACCGACAGTATTGAACGATTTCTACGATGTTAAAGAGCCACCATTCGATATTATTAAATTACAACATACTATTGACGATTGGACAGAACAAGAATATTCTAATCATTATTCAACACCTGACAGAACTAGATCTAATGAAAAGTACGCTAAACAAATTCCTGATGATTTTTTTACTACTGTAAATCCATCTCAAGAACATAAAACTACCGAATATAATTACGAGGATTATGATCACGAAGGTTCAAGTAGTGTGCAACATTCTGTCACTGAAACAAGAAATAACACTTCTTCAAAATTAATAAAAAATTATAACTTAATAGAGAGGACTAAAAACCAACAATTAATTGAAAAAGGTGAAGATTCAGACGAAAATCAAAAACCGCGTATTTACACTGCTGCGTCTTCTTTCCGCAGTTCAACAACAACACCTGCCCCATGGGGTTTGATACAAACATCAATATCACCACTCACCAAAGAAAAAGTTTATGTAGTAACATCAAAACCTTGGAGTGACAAAACTCAAACTTCAACTGAAAACGTTCACGAAACAGATACAGAAAAGTTTGAGTCCAAAAAAATTAATAGTAATTATGATGAATTCACGTTGGACAGCTTTCCATTTAAGTCTCCGAGATTCTCGAATCGTCCATCCTTTGGATTTACGGCCTCCGGTCCAGTTTTGTTAGATTCTATAAAGTCAGATTCATCATACGGCTTTTCCAAAGGCTGGCATCAAAGCAGTAAGAATTTGTCACTTTATAATTCTTCTTTACTTCTAACTTCAGTCAACTAACACACTTTCTATCTACTTTCAGTAAACAATTTGCGTAGTCTTTACGCTAGCGAAAACGCGCATTCCTCGGAAGGCTCTGATTCCTGATGACTGGTTAAATTAACATGGATAAGGTTTTTATGAAATTATATTAACATAATTATATTAATTTATGCACTATAAGTTATTTCAAAAACTTTATTTCCTTCTTTGTCTAACAACACTTGATTATATACACGTAACTATGGCAACGTTTTAATCTAAATGATAGTCTTAAATATTAAGTAAGTTGTGTAACTTTGTTAAAAGTAAGGTCATTATTAAGAGTAAACTACCTAATAAATCAATGCCGAATTCGTAACAGTTAATCCATCTTATGCTGGCCCTACATTTAACTCCTGACCATTTTATCAGAGTTGATAATGTGTATTACATTTTTGCTATTTATTTTAGATTCCAGTGAAGAATGAAGAAATGGAAGAATCATTACCTTCAAGGACACAATTTAAAGTCACAAACAAAACCAAATAATTAAGATTGTGTGTTTTATGTGTGTGAAACTGACAGTGCAAAAAACTTAAGTTGCGTAAATAGTGACAAAAACTATGAAAATCATTAATCTTAGTGTAGTTATGGAATACAACATTACCGTGGCTTTCAATGGCGAAAAATGCATAACTATCTCTCTCGTCCTCTTTGAGTAACTGAGACAACGAGGGCTCTACCTTCAAAAACTTAAACAGACTTTCAAGTACATTTTAGCTTAAATAAAAGAGCTAAAATAGTGTTTAACTAAACAGTGTCTAAGTACGTTTTTTGAGGTTATACAGCGAGAGTTTTGGCAGTTACGGTTCACCGTTCACGGTTATTGAACAAATTAAGGAGAACACGAAACGTACGTGTTCTCTTTTATTTGATCCACATATTTTCACGTAGATGAATTATTTGGAACCAAAATTGTATTGTATTTAGTTTTTATTTTTAAATACAACAAATATTCTAGGTTACTTTTGCAATTTGGTATCCAAAGTGTTGTTAACTAATGAATTACTAAAGTACTTACTAATAAAAAAATGTAAATATGATATGTAAATAAATGTATACCTAAAACGTTTATTTTATTTACAATCCTCTTAAATCTAAGTAAAAATTAAGAAAGATATCTCGTATACATTAAGAATTAAACTTAATTAAACTTAACTTAATAAGATTAAACAGCAACAGTTTCCTCGGGCGTTTTCTTTCTAAACCTAAAATACAAGAACTCCATACTCCACGTCGCGACGGTCACAAATGTAACAAAGTTCAACACTATTATAGGCAGCCTGTATGTGCCTGAAGCTTCCCGCATGCGACCTGGAAATATTACAATTAATAAGTTAATTTCAAATAGTTTAAGGATAGCAACATTGTACACGATCATGTGTTATGCCTATTCTGCAACAATCAATTGAAAAAATGTAACCGTAAGTATTATATGAGGAAGTTTGTCAAAACTAAAAAAAAAAGATAATAAAAGTGCTAATCCGGATGATTGTATCCACGATTAAAAAAAATATTAAAGCACATTATTTTTATAAGAAAAGGGGGCAAACGAGGGGCTGGAACACCGAGGCGATCAATGATTTTATTTATGTTGTATATTTGTGACGTAATAGTACCGTTATTAGATTTACCTAATAATGATCCTAAGGTAATAATGACGATTCCGTTGAAGAACATCTGTATGCCTGAAGCGAAAGGCAGTCGTTCCAATGGCACGTAGCTCGGGATAACAATGTTCATGTAGACAGTTCGAATTCCCTTCGTCACTCCGATAGCCAGGGATACGAATAACATCCCCGTGAACGATGTAGTAACCAGCATCACTGGAAAAACATTAAGCATCTCTAATTAGGTATCAGAATCGATAATCACAGGAATTACTATTCTTATTTGAAAACTTTTAGTCTTTGACACATCAATAAATGTAAGGAGTCAAACGTATACTTACAGCTACGAATGAAGATAATCATAAGCAAACTGATTAAATACATCACTCTAGGCGGTTTGTGACACCATTCGCCAATAAACGGAGACACAAATCGAAACAGTGTATCTGAAAAACCTATCACAGCCATAAGTTTTGCGATATCCGCTGTTTCAAATTTTAACATGTCCTTAAGAATTATTGGTAAGAGTAAGGAGAAATTAATTTCCACACACGCGGCCATCGACAGACCGAACATGATATTAACAAATATAGGATCACTTAATAAAGTTAAATCGAAGAAATCAATGAATCTGCTCCAGATACTTTTAGGTTTTTCATCTTCATTGATGTAAATCTCATTTTGTTTCGCTTTAAGCTGTTTGATGTTGTCTTCTTCGTAGAAGATGTTGATAGAACTTCCCAAATTAATCTCTTGAGATTCCCACCACTTGTAACGGGACTCCGATAGCGGAGGGTCTGGTGATTTTTTACTTAGATCTGGATGCGAGACAGCGTTCCTCGTTTGAATATTATTGGGGTTCATTAAAGATCTCATTGACAAACTTTTTGTGTGCACTCCGTTTTCTATTGTTTCTTCACGTTTTGGCAAAGACAAAGAATCTGTAATTGATTGAATGTGAATTGTAAAATTTAAGTTCAGTTATTATTTGCATTCAATAAATACTATTTACCTGTTAGTTTAGATGAAGTTGTAACGCTACCATTGGTTAATTCATCTTGATGCTCTTTATTCAATGGTTTCATTTCTTCTAAAACTGGAGGTTTTATTAAATACCATTTAGCTGGTCTCAGTAGGAGAGCAGCTGAGAGAGAATGGAAACAAAGTCCTCCCAAAATGAGTACAGCGTACCTCCAACCATAGGAGTACATGAGGGCGCTCATTACTATTGGCATTAGGATTGTACCTAAACCTGTAATAGACATGCCGACACCAATTGCTCTGCCTCTTTTCTCTTTGAAAAATGAGTTTATTGCTAAAGTAAAAGCTGCCATTACTGCCGCTACTCCCATTGCTGTAACAAAAGCAAACGATCAAAAATTATAAATAACCAAAACACATCTAAATCTAATATTATAAAACATTTTTACTTACAATTAATAATACTGTATGACAGTAAGAAGACCCAGAAGTTGTTCGCCATCGAGGTTAAAATAAGTCCGAAAGAAACCATCAAGGCACCAAACACGGCCACTTTTCTGTAACCCCATCTACGAAGCACTGGACCTCCGAAGAACGAAAGTAGCATTCCAATACCATGGTTGAGGGTGATTATTAATGTACCCTGGGATGCTGTTATCTCTGTTTCCTCAAACGCCTCTTGAAATACGAGACCAAAGCCAGCGACAAGGGGAAGTACGACAACCTGAAATTTAAGAACATTCATTTTAAAACAATTTCAAAATACAATATGACTGTTTTGTAAGTTTGAGTTCATTTTTATTTCACACTTTTATAGAAGTATAATCCTGGGGATAACTTGATAATTATCGATAATAAAGCATGTATTATAACAGTTTTTACTGTTTTATTTGTTGTTTTTTAACATTTTTTGTTGAAAAAATGCCTTTTCCTTGTTATAGAAAACCTTTCTGAATTTGATTGCATTGAATGAGATTGCAAAATTGCTCTACCATGTGATAACGTCGGTAAAGTTTAAATACCTGCTATCACTATCCACTACTTTAGTGAACTTTGAAAAATTTGGAAAAAAGTTACGATTTAAAAATACAGACGAACTCATTCTTTTTGGAAGTCAGTTAAAAAATTAACCGCTAAACACTGATATAAAATGTATCTTCTAAAATCTGGTAATATGAATACGTCTAATTTTCCGCTAAACGTTACATAATTTATAACGATAAGAAAAGTCAATCAGCTGTAATTATTGTCAAAGATAATTTATTAGAAAGTATTGGAATCTGTACTTACATTATTTAGGGCGTAAGCAAATGTTATCACCCATCCATACCCGCCATCTGGCGGAACTTTAGTTGTCATCGTAACCAAAGTGCATTAAATTAAACACATAACTTCAAAAGTTTCTAAAATGTCTTACACAGCGCACAATATCACATTTTCCACTATTATAACACTTTATTGATTTATTTATTTATCGTTTGATATGACAGTTTATTGTGAACTTTGTTAAAAGTCCTTGACAATTGAACTCTTGAACTGGTTAACAACAATTCATCAGTCTGAGTGGTCTTCAACAAAAGTTAAACGTGTAGACAAGTCTGTCGCAAGGGGACGAGCAACTTGTACGCCGACGGATATTCCTATATTTCTTATCGGTGTGACTTTATTATGTTCCTTGTTATCATTCGTTAGGTTTAATTGGCTTAAAGAAATATTTACATTTCGCCTATCTTACTAAAATTATATGTTGATTTTAACAATTCAAGCATTATTATAGCTTCCTAAATATTTTATCTGTTTCATTTATAAGATTTTAAATAACACAAAGCGTTGCTACATAATTTAATTAGATTGAAAACGATTTTTGGCGCAAATATTTTATGTAAAGACTTTACCATAGATTTTGTAAGTGAGTGCATTAACCTCCAGCCAGTTATTATAAAGGCGATGGATATTTATCTTTTGTAGATTACGATTATCATTTAAAAAATATAATATCTTAATTATAAAAAAATAATACAATACAATAATTTGCTCTACATCAATATAAGAATACGAAATATAATCAGACGAATAAATAATATAGAAATTAGTTAAGACTTTTAAAAATGTACAATTTTTATATCAATTATACAGCGATATCGGGTGATATGATAATAAATGAGCTCAATCATGATATCAGCTTGTAGATATCGTTAGCGACAGTGTAATTTAGTTTCATACAACTGCAAGTTAAAAAAAAACTAGATGCAAATTTATCAAACGATAATACGGTCACGCAACGGATTATAATTATCATTTTTAAATGAATTTGATCAAACAATGGATTATGACCCTTAATGTATTATTCGTTATTTATCTAGTATAAGTGTTGACGAAGCTGGGTAAATAAAGATTAGTAATACATCAAAGTATAAAGTTTTTCCTTGCATTTTTCTTTGATAAGTAATTGTATATTGAAGTCATTTTTCAAGCATTAACTACTTGACATTTTACATGTTTAGCTCTACGCAGTTGCCGACCTCCTTTTCATTGAAGTGTTTTGATTGAGACAGAGTTTGTTATTGTATCAATAAGTGAAAGTAATACTGTTTTATTAGTAATTGAAATCTCCATAGAGTTAGCAAATGTATACGTCGACAAAGATGAGTGAAACTTAATTATGGTGGCTCACTAGCGCCCCCTGTCAATGATATTTGTATTGTAGATTTTGTCTTT
>JAOCNA010000028.1:6242003-6252487 GCA_026546675.1 Papilio helenus | reverse complement strand
GAGAGAGAGAGAGAGAGAGAGAGAGAGAGAGAGAGAGAGAGAGAGAGAGAGAGAGAGAGAGAGAGAGAGAGAGAGACGGAGAGAGAGAGAGAGAGAGAGAGAGAGAGAGAGAGAGAGAGAGACGGAGAGATAGAGAGAAAATAACATAAAATAAGAAAAATTAATAAACTAATAAAGATCTTTTCTTAATATATTGAGAAGTCTATTACTTCTTTATAGGGAATACGTTACCAAGTAAATGTTATCTACATTCATCACGTAGAGAGTTGATCTTAGTATAGTATGTTCATCACACGTTTTAACTAGCTAAAAACAATGTTCTAATGACCGAGAGCTCCATTTTAAAGCCAGTCCGTCCAATTATGACCATTTAAAAGAACCGATGGTATGACTGACCGGTCTAGTCTCATGCCAACTACGGCAATCCGAAGATCGATCAATGCCGTGCCTTTGATATTGTTTTTCTCCGTAATTTAGACGATAAGCGAATATAAAAGAATCGCGATAGTCGAAGCAAAAACTACTGTAATGTACAGTATAATAGGTAACTTGAAATAATCCGTAGAGTGTATAATAAAAAAAACGACTAAATCAAAACCCCACAGAAGAAGAATCAAATCACACACTACAAAAACAGCTAAGCCTTGAAGACTACAAGAGATGATAACAAAAATGTATATAAAAAAACATGCAGACACGTCAAAACTTTAGATGCCCGGTAGTCAGGCAAAACTAACAAGAACTACTAGATAAATAAATTACTGGATAAACGAATTAAAAATGTATCAAGTTAAAAGCGATACCGTTAAACGTTATCAGCTAAATTTATTCCCACGCTAGGATATCCAGCGTGTGTGATTAATTTATCAATGGCTATAATCGGGTCCGCGTATCTCATTGTATCAGCCTCTCTCACGCGAGCTTCAAGCTAAGATGGAATTTAGAATCTTACCACGCAATCGAAACCAGCAATACTCAAGCGAAATGTAATTACCGATCTATAATTGTTTTCAAACACGTTTATATTTAATAAAAATTGTAATTTTAATAATTATTTTAGTTTAATAATTAATAATACATTGCTCCACTTATGATACGAAATTTTATTTTATCTGTTCTGTGAATAAGATCGTTATTCGTTTAATATAATGATTTATGAATAATAATTATCACATAAAAATGCACTTTAATTTTCATTTTGTTAATAATTTTCATGTGGTTATTTTAATATTTTCATCGTAATATAACAATCATATAACGATAAAGTTTGCTAAGAAGTTATATAGTTTTAATAATAAGCATTAGTGAGATCGATATGAAAACTGAAACTGATATATCTGTTCTTGTATCTGATACGCAAGGGCAGAGGTACGAGATCTCGCGGTGTTTAGCCACGAGGACGCCCCGAGCGGTAGCTCCTCCTTCCATTGTTACAGACAATACACTGTAACTCCTTACTAACGAGACCTACCGATGGTACAAGTTATACGCTCATAGCGGAGGAGAAAAACTCAAAAGTGACACTATAAATTTGGAGGGTGAGTTAGGTGAGGTGTGAAAGCACGTCGTAAACGTCGTATACTTTTATTTTTTATTTTTAAATTAATTGAAGGCATAGTACCTTAAAGGTAGATCATTTTAAATATTACATCATAGCGTCTATTATAAGTAGATGCTGAGATGTCGGGTGTAATCATCTTCGTTGGTTTCCATTGGTTACTTTTATAAAAATATATTGTTACACCTTAAATATAGCATTTAAAAACCAGTGAAAAATCAAAATTTACAAACAATTTGTAATCTTTTTCATTATCTTATATTTGAGTTAGAGTAGTTTACTTTCAATTTCCAAATATTTGTTCCATTTAGACATTTTAAAGTTTACATTATTTGTAGCCAATTGTCTCGCGTGTGAATTTATTATACAATAAGTTAACCTAGTTACCATACGGTAACTTTAAACAAATGACAGTTCTTATTTTTAAAAATTGAATCCTTATAATCTTATAACTTGCACCAACGTCTCAGCTATAACCCCGCAGCATTCTCACATTTGTAAAAACCATAATAAGCATTCGCTTTTGGCATATTGTATTGACACTCGATAAATATTTGCGAGATTACGTTGCGTACAGATTGTACGGCCGATCGTCTACATTTCGCCCAAGGGGAGGCATACCATTGCATTAAGTTGGTAAGTAAAACCGGTCTCTAGGTCCGATATATCACACTTCCTATGCATTGTTTATTACTTGCATCTAAAATAAATAAGCAACAACATGAGAAAATAAAAGACAAGTAATATTGGTTGGTCTCTACGTGAAATAAAATTTCAGCGTCAATTGCTTGGTTATTCCTATTTATGGTTTTTTATGCCACATTTCTCTTGTCGTTTATTTATTATTTAGTTTATCTCTTCATTTTATAACGTACTTTATGGGAACTTTATACGATTTCATTAACTTGACTTTCTATTTTTAAAACGTTTCTATACATAACTAGACTAGACTACTATAAAATTAAAAGTTATTTGAAATTTATTTTAAAAATATTATATCTTGAGGAAATGTGAACCCTTTAACTATTGCAGTATTATTACTTGATTAAAATATTCTTCATATTCCAGTCATAAGTTTGATGGATACAAATTAAAAATAATAAAATTGTAATAATTAGGGCCACTTATTATTAGGCATTACAAAAGAACATTAGAAATAAAAATCATTAACACGAGTGCGCTTCATTATCGATGACTTCGTAAATGAATAATTTCTTTGTATTTTTTTTTTTAATCAAGCGCAAGGAATGTTGCCAGGGCGCCTCCCTTAAAAAGCCTAATTTAATTTAACAGGTAGGCAGTGTTTCTTTAATCATAGGCTTACTTCTAAATTATATACCGCGTTAATAGCGTTCGAGCAATCAGCATTATTTTGCTACTGTTTTTTTGTTGACTATAAAAAACGTTGGCCAGAAACGAAATTTGTTTTACTCTATGCCCACGGTCGGATACAAATAAACTAAAGATTCGGATTGAGTTTTTTACTTTTTAATTCGCCATTTTTAATAATTCAAACTCATTACACAATACAGCTTTTCTATTAATAATCTAAAAAGTTTAAAACTCAATTTCTAATGTTGAAATTGATAGAAAAAATACAAATTATTTATTAAACAAAGCGACTTAAGTCAAGACCATCTCAGTATTAGATAAAAATAAGACCATATTATAACTGGGTCTTGATACCTTTTTTCTAAACAATCTTAGTTATTATTTATAATTATACTAATTTAATGTATCTTAAACCGATCTATTTGCTAGTAATCGTAATTTTTTTTAACAAATTATACAGCGCTATCCTCAAGTTATTCTCTAACACCGAATTCCTCATTAAATTGGAATGACTGTGCACATCTTGTATATTATAAAACATGAGAGTCGCTATTGGGGTGCGGTTTTGACCGAGCACGTATGGTTCTGTAGAACAAAACAAACCGCGTGCGTGTACCTTGCCTTCCGTTACGTCAGCACACGTCGGTTAAATTACAGGGGTAGCAGAGAGCTTAGCACTTCTTAGGTGTCAAAATTGCCATCATTTTCACAGGCGCAGTGCACCACGCCCCACCCTTAAAACAAGCCGACTTTTTGCCCACTTGAAAAAATTCAAACTCAATTTTGTTAATGATTTGTAGCCGCAACCGATATTTCGAAATTGGTCGATCCAATACATCCTCAATCGATCGTGTGAAAATAATTTCAACCGATGCAACCATACTTTTTAATACGATGGTTTCATTTTCATACTAAAACAGTTACCAATAAAGTTCGTAAATAAATATTTATTATCGTCGAAAATCAGTAATCGAAATTTAATCTAAAATATAATTATAACCTTAAAGATTATACGAGGTCTGACATTGTTAAATTAATGTGAATGTATCAAAAAATTCTAGTTAAATTGTTCTACGTAACACTGTTTTTTGTACATTTTTATGAATGTAATTACGTATTTAACAACGTTGCATACATTTGGAAGCCGTTCATTTTACAAATCGACTATTTCACGCCGATTTATAAACAGCAGCTTACGAGCATAAATCAAGTTTAACACACGCTCTGTTATTGCATGTTTCTAGACAAAATTAATAGCACGCTTTTGACGTTTAACCGAACGTGAAATTGCTAGAATTTGAAGTGTGTCGGCGAGACAAGTGTGGCGACAACTGGGCCGGACTCTGTTGTCTGTTACCGTGAATTGTGCAAAAGGGGTCCTACCTGCGTACACGCAGCGCCAAAGTTACATTCGTCGCTTAATCGTACACAGAAGGAGAATGTTTCGACTTTTGGGTAGAGTTGTACAGTATCGTCGTGCTACATTACACAATACTCACAATGAATACCATCAACTTGAAGGATCTTTTTTTCGCATGTTTAATTTCGTTTCGCGTGGAAGTCAACAAGATGGACTTAAGGGTTCCCTCAGTAAACTGCTAAACAATTGTTGCGCTATGGTCAATAGAGCACGGTTAGTTTTTGTTCAATTTTTTTGTGATCGTAGTTCAAAACCGCTATAGGGGTCGAAATTAAGTTTACGGTAAGCTTGAAAGGATTTAAGAGTTGTAAAAGTCTTAGATTGTAAGCCGATTTAACCGGTTACATATTGTCGGCAGATCTATCGGTCTAGTATTTATGCAATTACAAAGAAACTAGTACGATTTAGACTACAATTGGACAACAACCCTTTTAATCGTATAGAAAAATGGTATAAGGAAAGCGCTTAAGATAATATTCGCGAATATTACTACACAAAAACAAAATACAAGAGAATTGCTAATTTGATGACGCGTAAAAAATAATCCGTATCGTTAATCAAAAAATAAAAGAGGCGTGAAACGAGCACAAAGATTTTTTGCTTACAAAAGTTTCTAATATTAACGCCTATTGTGTAAAATGATTTCTATGAAAGAGATGGTTATCACGGACATGGATCTCATTTGCTAAAAATTGCGTATAAAAACTCGGAAGTCTTCGCCTCTTCACATCGTTGTTATAAACGATACTGAATGATACAATAGTGTACAGATAATAAATCAGGAGTGGTTCCTTCCTGCTCTCATTGTGTTTACAGATATTTTGTGACAATTCGCAAAACTTTTACAATGTTGGACATTGTGCAAGTTAACATAATTAAAGAATCGGTTGACACACGCCATTACATATATAGATGTGCTGTTAACAATTCCTCACGCCTTATTTTGTAGCACTCGTGCCATTAGGGAGATTTATATTTTTGTATAATAAAGACCGTGAATTCATTTGGAACTTTACAATTTCACACAATAATGCCCAATTCCCGGAGAAGTAATAAATGGCGTACCAATTATTCGAAACGCATTAGACCGGAAGTTTCCGAGTGCATTTATAATAGGTTTTGAACGGGGATCTGATTTTAAACAAATATCGATATATGGAACGTTTTCTGGCGTCGCCTAAGCTGGTAAGTATTGAAGATTAAGGCGAAATCCTGTTATTGTTTGTTTTCTTTACACTAATTCTATTGTATTGCGGCTTTGGTGAGTGAGCTCCACGTTTGGTGTAATTTTCTATGGCTTTGGACCAAAAAGCAGCGTTATTATAATTTTTATGGATAAATTTATGATTGTTAGAATTTATTTTAACTATAAATGTCCGCCAAGAAACAACCAAAGAACACGCTTTTCACCAAGTTCTAGTTTTTTAAGGAGTACTTTTTCTTTAATTTTTTGCCTGAATAAACATTGCCTCTTTTTGTTTAACAAGAACATACAAATTGGTTTAGTAGATACAATCAAAATTCTATTGAAATCTATTTTTTGTCTTTTAAAATCGTTGACCGAATTGGAAACGAGATTGCATGTTCTAAAACTGTATCACACGATCTTTATCTTCGATAATATATGACAAAAGGACACGACTAAACAAAAGGTGTAACTTCGCGGTGAATTCACAACATTAATGAGTATAACCAACACCTTGATAGTTATACAGCCACACGTTTCGTTTTGTAAAAAAAAGTATTTCAAACCAGATAAATTAAAACACAAGATTACTCTTAAAAGCATCGGCTCCTGTATCTCGGAGAGGCGTCGTAGTTATCGAAATTAATTCTATGAATGATTACTGTTGAAATAAATAAAAAGATAACTTGTCCCTTTCACGAGATACTATTATTTTTCTTTTCGGGTTAATGGCTGTTAAGCCAGTTACTAGACGAAATCTTTAATGTTAGTACATTAAAATTTATTTCAGTATTTAGTTGAATATCTAAATTGTTAGTGTTACTTTAGTGCTCCAAGATTGTTTTGTTGTTGATTTATCTTTTTGTACTTCGTTTAAATTTAACAAGAAGTGTTGGTTTTATCGTTAACATTTACTTAACGAAGGTAATCGTCTTTATCAGACACATGTAAAGTAACATCGTCGACACGTTGATCAAACTGCCTTAATTTAATACGTGTCTTACAAGCAATCTCAAATTCAATTAAAAGGATGAAAGTAATTGAAACAACGTCACCGATGGAATGATGTTATCATGACTCGATATCTATCAGCTGATTCTGCTAATTAGGCACAAGCGCGTACGTCAAAACGGGTATCGAAATAAATAAATTGAAAACTTTCAACCATGGTGCTGGAGATGAAAGATTGTGTTGGTCTGACAAATTTTTGATCTTTCCCATAACTGTACTTCGGTTGTCTTTGATTACTCATTTTATTACTTAATATTATTATGACTCTGACTTCAACATGTTTAAAATACATGAGTACTTGAAAGATTACAGTTAAAAAAATCGTTATGTAAACTTCATCGACTTTCAAAGCCTTTCCGTTCCAAGTAAAAGCTCCGTTAAATCTTTAACTTTGTATAGTATTTGATGCTAATATGTTGAGTTTTAGCAAGTATTGTCCAAACCGAGCGTCTTTCGCAGCCACATCAAAGTCCGTTGCCGACAATACGCCCGGATCTCAGCACCGTTGAAGCGAAGACGCGTGCCTCTAATCTCTATTGATATAACGGACCCGATGAAACCGTACGAACACCTTACGGATTTTTTTATTCCCACCTCTTTATATCTACATCCCTATAAAACGATACACCGTTACTTTTTTGTTTGCCCTTTCATATAAGATGTGTATTGAGCGGTGCCGTTATGACAAACAAAAACGTTCAAGTGTTACAGTTTTTTGACATAACTGTATCCACTCCCTTCAGTTCCGAAACTCGAGCAGTGCGAGGATTCGCTTCAAGGTGGAAGGAAGTAATACATTATATCGCATCGAAACTTACGTTATTGAATTACTTTTAAAACTGATTCGGTTTTTAGGATGCTGTTTGCACTTTTACATCTGCTGCGGACCAATTTTTTTCTAGCCACAGATTTTTTGAAGTTATATGTGGGCGCTTAATTACGGTGCACGTTTATAAAGATAATGTAATATAATCCTTATTGCGAACAATTGACAGAGCAAGGTGATGTGTAGTCCTTAAATTTATCTTCGAAATGTGTTCGAAACGTGATATACTATTCATTCATAAAGATGACTCTGGCTGCGTTTTGGCACGTTCCCTACAACTGATCTATTTCTATATCTCGATAGCACCTTGTCCTGTATTCGTTTGTACATCTTTGATCGCCTATCGATGATTATTAATAATAATTCGTAGCGCAGATGTGAAGGGTTATTGTGATTATTGTTATGATTTCTACAGATGCCGCTGCAAGGTGTGCTCTATGAATAATGGCATGTGCCTCATACAGTACGCATTGTTGTTATAAAATCTTTGCGAAATCATTGTCATTATAGAAAGTATGTAGATGCATTACTTTCATAATAAAAATGATATCTAGTAAATAATAAAAGTAACAATTGTGTAATATTGTGTACAATCAATTAGTAGTGTTACTGATTTAAAAATAAAACAAAACACAACTTGACAAATCCCTAGTGAAAAAATGTTAATCGTAGATTGCCCAGTGCAATCGTCTCGTCGGCGAACTTCAAAGGGTTATCTGTCGGCGTTGACAGATGACGTATCGGTTGCACAATGCGACGACATAAAGGGGTGGAGTGCATCGCAATGCAACACATACGGGCACTCCACGGTCACCTCGCAACCCAACACTATTCAAACCCCTTCTCGATTTCAGCACGTGTGCGAATCTATATTGTTATCATTGTAAATGATGATTGATAAAACATCTGATTAGCTTCAATTATCAACCAGACTTAAGGCCCAAATTCTGTAAAGAAACATACACACTTGGAGTCGTAAGCGCCGTTTACAATCTGACAGACGTCAAAATTTTAAGACAGCTTGGAGTTTAAGCGTGACTTTATCTATTAAAACTTTGTTACTTATTTAAATGTCGTTTTTGTATTCGTTAATGTTGGTAATAGGTTAATAAAACTTGGAATAAAGGTGCTTCCTTCTAAAGTATTAATGTTCTGGGCAACCAATCCTAAACAAATATTGCAGTTTGCCCACTGGCGCCTGTTATTTGATAGCTCAAACAATGGTCATTTTAGCAAACACTCGCTCGTGGGATGAACGATTTTTTTTCACTATTGGGTCGTGGAAACGCCTTGCTATATAGAAATTATGATCGAATTAAAAAAAAACTAAGCATACATTTTTTTTAAGAAATATTGGTGATAAAATTAATAGATAGACATTGGTGTAATAAGTTTGAGTTAGTTTCTATTTTAGGCGCCCACTAAACATTTCTAAATCTACCTTTTAACAATCTTTAAACTCCGATCAGAATTCTTTATAACCACTCTGTATGTTTTATTTTTAATCATAAACAAAATGTTAAAACGTGGTCACTAATTTTTATAGCTATACGGTAGTAATTTACTGCCAGCGATTGAGTTAACTTTAGCCTTTTTAAATTATCGAAATAAATCCACAATTACCAAGCGAGAATACATCACATATTTGTATCGAGATCGGAATTTCAGTTCCCATGTTAAAGAAAATTATCTTATTCAATAAAAAAGATGTCTCAAGAAGCCGAATTCTCGAACAGGTTGAGGCGTTTGTATCTGACACACTGCTGTAAGTGATATAATTCTTAAAACATTTTTTTATATTATAACTTTTATTTACTTTAGAAAAATATTACTTGTAGCAACACCTGCAAATTGTTGATATTTATTTCTTCTTTATTAACACCGAAATTAGTGAATTTAAATTAATAATGCAAATTTTTATTTAAATATTTCCATAGCCAAATAAATAATTAAACTTTGAAAAATACAAACCATATTTCATTGCTTCTGATAAGTTTTAAAGTCACTTCTGTTATTAAAATACTACATCAGTTAATACTAAAATCAATGTGTAATATTCCCAATTTCTTCGAAGTTTTCGAGCAGTGTATCATAAGCCTTAAAGTTTAAAAATATCAAAGGAACTGTTATCGAAATGCGTTGAATACATTCGGGTACAAATTAGTGAGACGGGGCTCGATCACTCGAGATGGTGGTCGGCGATAAGCAACCACCGTCACTATAAAGACATAATTTAGTCAGCACCGAACAAAAAGAGACGGAACTAGATGAACGATTCTGCCTCCGCATTTTAATTAACGACGAACCGCGAGCGTCCTGTGCGGATCCAACCACTGCTTCGCTTTTGTTTTTAAATTGACATGCGTTTGGAGTTTTTTATACATCAAAGTTAACTTATTTGTGGAGACATCTAAATTAGTATATTGGTTTGATTATCTTAGATCAAGATTTATTGATGCACACACTACAATATTAAACAAACAAATCGGATAGCCTTATATTATGGTGATTCGCACGAGCGTTTTTATAACGCGCGTTAAAAAATCGTTGAATTAGAACAAATACATCTATCTGTTAATACGGCAGCGTTTTTAAAGCGCCATGCTTTTTATCGCGCAGTATTTGAGCACTGGATGAACGAAACAATATTGAATTTAAAGCGTTCGTCTGAAGAATGTTAAAAAAGTTCTAATGCCGAGCATTAAAAAGACGCCCAAGCGAATAACGGCTTAGACGAATCTGAGACTTATCTTCAAATAGATTGAGTACTTTTTTAATTTCCAGTTGACAATCGATTTAAATAATCGGAAACGATACATTTTGCAAATTAAATACACCATTTGACAACTGCGTACCCTATCACTAATGGAGATATGTAAAAGACATAATGCAGAATAATGATTTAAGTTACAATGCAATTTTGTCGGTACTTTCAAAAAGATTCATACATAACCTTTGTGTATAAGTTTAATGAAGCATCTC
The DNA here is from genome assembly GCA_026546675.1 of Papilio helenus. Lineage (NCBI taxonomy): Eukaryota > Metazoa > Arthropoda > Insecta > Lepidoptera > Papilionidae > Papilio > Papilio helenus. The sequence goes on along the minus strand of JAOCNA010000028.1, from coordinate 6,242,172 downwards.
AACTTCCTGCGTTGAAATGTATGGAGCCGTGTTCGCAATCCGGAAATGCTTTTGTTAAAATGAAGTGCAAAACGAAAGGGTGAAAGAAAGCTTTAAATTGTATGAAACGTCATAATTTTACGCTTATCGCACTTTATCTTAAACCTGCGACTGTGTTCCATTTAAAAAA
>JAOCNA010000028.1:6221835-6232222 GCA_026546675.1 Papilio helenus | reverse complement strand
CCGGAGCTTGGATTGAGCTGTACTACAATACGGATCTAGATAAAGGATATTGTTCCCGCCTCTCGATAGCGCCTCATGGCATTGTTTAAACACGGCTTAAACGTACACACGTAAATATACAACTGGCATAGTGTTCGGAACAAAGGCCGCTTAAAATTCACCATTTGTGGATTTTTATAGCGTGTCCTTAACACGATTTCTGCCTTGAATAAAATATGTATCAATCAATCAAAATGCAAACAAAAGGGCAACCTTGGAAGCGCCACCTGCATTTATTAAAAACAAAAACATACGTGGGATACGAAGTAAAATACAAAAATCACGCATTCGCTGTTGTACCATCTTACCGTGAATCACAATGTTTTATATTTTTACCTTATTTTACAATTTTTAAATCGACGTCTTTAAATGCCTAATGATACAATTGACTTATACAGAATGTAAAGTAAGGGATGGTAACAGACATATCGACTGCGTAACGGCCCACGCTATTTGAATACCAGACATACTCATTATGTAGATTGCTGTGTTTACAGCAATATCAAGACTTAAATAACCTACCTACTTTATAAAGACAACGAAAGTGAGCAAGTGCGCGTACTGGAGCCCTAATTTTAGTCCACTTTCTTTCTCATCCGTTTCAGGTAATGATGAGTAGAGAAAGTGAAATTAGCGGAGAAGGGGACGCATTAGAGATATGTCCTTTTTCTGTGCGTCCCCTCCTCCGTCGATTAAAGAAGGACATATCTGCAAGTGAGTATGTCTATGGTCTCCAATCTCTTTGCTTCTATGAAGAATCCAGGTGGCTAGTTGATCACTAGCCACCATATAAAAAGTAAAAAAGCAAGGGTATTTATCTTGGAAAATTAAAATAAATAACAAAAATTAAACTACTATTAAACATATTCAATATATTACAAAGAAGAAAATAAAACATTTAAAACAATCAGTAGTTACAGGTATGCTCAGTTGTGTCCGCGCTTAACCGCGTCAGCCGAGATCCCTATCAAATCTACTACTTTAACTTCAACAATGTTACCTCGAACATTGTAAACAAATTAAATTGTTTAAGTATCATCTTTATGATCATAGAAATAAGATCTAGTTTCTCACAACGCTTGATGTTTTTTTAATAAACTATTAGCATCAGTATAGTTGTTTATATACATGTTGATACTTTTGTCGTCTTATCAGCATTGGATCTGCCGCTCAGTTTTACGATAATCGCATCAAGTGTATTAAAATGCTAAAAATGTTTATGTTTATTAAATTTCTTACTGATTTTTTTTTTGTAATAATTTCTATAATCAAAGAATTCCTTTAGCTTTGCATGAAATTATCATTAAAAATATTATAAGGTAGCATAGTATTTAATTGCTTTTGCTAGACCAGAGTAGGTTTAATTAAGTAATAACCACCGGTCTACCGATCTTGCGGTCGTGGGTTCGAGTCCAACCAGATCAGTACTGCAATCGCTTGTACTGTTCTTCGTGTAAAACTAGCGTAAGCCTATATTATGTTTTGCTCTTGCGTAAACACGACCATAAGAGCAACCGGCCGCGACGCTCGTCAATTTATACTTGAAATTAACCTGTCGCATGCACTTAAAGTATGCAAGTAGACGTCTCTCAAACAAATCGGTGCAATTTTCAGTTACCGGGAGGCATCATTAACGTATTAATTGTACAGACGAAGATCGCTTCGTTTTCATTTATTTGCTTCTCAAAATTATCTGTCAAATTTTCTTAATTCCTTTCATGTACTGTCTTATTAAGGCTAACGTTAAGACATTGATTTCATCATCATTCTCTCCGCGTCCTCATTCTACTCCTGTAAAGTCTGAGCAGCAGGTCTTCCTCCTCCAGGTTAATCTATCTTCCATTATCTGTCTTCACTTCCTTCTTGATCATGACACCTTTCACGTAATCCATCTGTACTGTATGCTTGTGACGTCCGCTCCCGTCGGTGACTCGGATCGGACTGCCCTGCTGGCATGACGCCATGGCAGTAGACAATAGTGTGGCCATACACTACACCATCTTTCTTCACAATCTTCACATTCATCTTTGATTGAAATATAAATTAGCTCTTGTACTTAATAAGTTTTCTTTGTGTTCAAATTTAAGGTCCAGAGTTTAATCAGAAGCCGTTTGGCTAATTAACATGTACCACAAATACCTATATAATAATTAATTGACCGTCTATAGCTTCTAAAAATCATGACGAGAAGCAAGGGAGGCCCGCGAAGTACGGGCAGATGGACTGTGACACCTGCCCTTTAGCAGTTTACATCTCTTTCTGTATTATCACCTTTGTATATTTGCTTCTCTTTCTTGTAGCTACTTTAATAAATGGCTAATAACCTTCGTTTGTAATAAACAAGGAAATTGCGTAAATGAAAATAGATTTAAATTCAATTGATTTCTATTTTTAACCTTCAACAAATTTAATTTTGCAAATTTTGTAATAAAATTATTATCATATTATTAAATTTTGTTTATAAATCACACACAGACATGGCGGTATTTAAACCGTATTTTTCGCTTGCAGAAAAAGAGGGCTTAAGCAATTACTACATATTATCATCAGAATAGGGTAGGGTTTGTTGATAAGTTGCAAAGAAGCGTCACGTATGACCCCTTTGCTATGTATCTATTCATATTACTAACTAACAGTAACCAAGATTTTTTTAACGATCAGACTTAAGTTTACAATTCAACAATCTATTTTAAACGTATTTTATAATTTAAGTGATCAAAATATCAGAAAGACCCATGTTATACAACTAACTCGTAAATAAGACGAATCGTTAATCTAAATTGTAAAATATAGTATATTTTATAGTGCGTGTGATTACAGCATTTGTTATCAAACGAAGCCAGTCTGTCTGCTCGTTCCGAATTCCGTTACCCACTAAATACAGATGCATTCTATTTTAATTACCGAATGCTAAAGTATTGGACATAAATTTACCACAAACCTGGTTCTCGTACATCACGTCACATCACAAATTTTATTTTATTACCATACTAATTATGCCTTAACCATAATTTAAATGGTAATTCAGAATCTGGGAAACGGCTCTACATTTACCGCGAACGCTGGCTTTAAAGAGTGGCCAGACGCATTACAAAACTGAATTAATTGCATCTATATTTATCGGGATTCAAGTTTAATGCCCTTTAATTATAAATAACAAGACTTTTACGAAGAATCTTCATTACCGATAAACTAATTTTTGGATTTATAAAAAAGTAATTTAATTAAAATTTCCAGATTATTGCAGACATATATGTAAGTAGTTTTATAATCTGTTAAAATGTTATTGTACGAGATAAAATGTTCATAAACACAATAATCAAAGAATAAAACATATTCATCGATGATAAGGTAGCACTTATAATTAAAAAAAATATTGACAATCGCGGCTCCACAGTTTCTTGTTCCGCCTCCACAGTTTTCAGTGAGCCGACGACTTGGGCAGGTGCTGTCCGGCGCACACTTCTTTCATTAAAATTAATACCAATGTCGCGTGTGCACATTCTTACTCGATAACGCCTCACTGTAATTAAGGCACGGTTTAAAACGAGCAAACTCGTCCGACGTACGGCCGCAGTCGGGCGCGCGCCGGCCACGCGCCGCTCTGTACCTCAACAAACATAAGAGAGTTATGTTCAGCCTCATTTCTTGCATATCGTATCTGATTATATGACACAAAATATCGACTTTGTTTATTGGCAATCAACGCACCAAATTTATTTATGTCCGAAGCTGTATCTCGTCGATCTCTTTTAAAGTTAAATATCGCCGTCATCGTATCAATAAAACGCAAAAAATAACATAATCTGTATACTTAAAAAAAAACAATACTAATTATCTATTTAAGCTATCTTATCGTTGTTGCTAACGAGATGTTGTAAAACCATAAACGAATAAATCGACTCTTGTTTGTCTGCGAGCGGCTTGAGATTTCTTGAATAGACGTATTTATTGACTTAACGACGTGTGACAGTATTGTGGGAGCCTTTGTGAGTTATGATACAGTAAATACGACACGTTTCCTCATTATGAGAGTACATCGCAGCTTCGCAGCAATCAATATTGATTTTAATGAAGTACCGATTTTTATAGAGTAAAAATAATAGACTAGTAACTAAATTACGAATGCGTGAATAAGGAATGCTGATATGCACCTTTACTTTAATAAAACCAATTAAAATTACAGATTTTTTAAACTAGATTTACTTACTTGTCTTCCTTAAACTTGATTATACGAGTTTAAGGAAAGAAAGACGTGTTAAGGAAACCTTTTTGATGCACTTTTAGTGCTAAAAAATACTAGAGGTAATGAAACCTCCATTAGTATGATTTTCGTTATTGCAAATGTTATTGTGTGGTTACTCAACGCTACTTGTTTTCCTGCCATCTTCCTTCTAATAAAAGAATAGTTTTTACTCCATATTTTCGTGCTCTTCTTTATGTTCAACTGTTATTTATTTTTATACATTGTTCTGCTTAACACTGTATTGTGGGCGGTATCTAAAAATTCAAATATCGATCTTCCGTTTCGATTGATTTGAATACTAAATTGTTTCTCAGAGTAACAAATCTCGATCGAAATCGGTGTCGAAGTGACGACTGGAGCCACACACGTCCACATCTAAATGTCCAAAACCACTCAAAGCGATGGTAGACTGAACTGTCCAAAGATACGATGCCCTGATAGAATATAAAACACATGTTTACACGACAAGCCATTTGCATTTTATTTGTGTTGGAAAAGACGTGTGAAATTTGACCAAGTGTTTGAAGATCGTATCTTTTTTTCTCATTGGCATATCAAAAGCAATCCGCAACTCATTCTCGTCTCCGTGTATTTTAGATGTTGGGGTTTCTTTGTGTAAGGCGGTAAAGCTTAGGTGAAATGTGAAACATTCTTTCTATTAATGTTTAAACATCACCCTTTGACGCCGCTATGAATAGGAGTCACTCACCATATCGTTAATCAATCGATATTGGATACGAATCAGGTAGTGGTATTGTGTGAATATCGTCGGCAACCTTTAATATGAATGATTTATAGACCAATGTAATTTTTAAATACGAAATTAATGAGGGGGTTCAAATTTCAATATGACAAGAAACTGGTAGTAAACGAGCAGTAGCTCGTTCATCAGTAGATGAACAGCCTCTACTTGATAATGTGTTTAAGTTTTCGGTAGATAAAACATGCAGCGTGCCAGTCATGGAAGAGAAGAAACATATTATGTAGAATTATATATAATATAAAAGTTAACGAATCACTAATTAAAAACTGTATGAATTTTCGTAATTATAAGGATAAAAAAATACAGCTGAACCTATTCCTGACTTTACTAACAATATTTGCATTATAACAAAACTATTATTGATTAACAACAGAAAAACAAACATGTTACTTTCGAAAACATTGTAATTTGCTCTCACACCAGTGATGCGTAAATAAATGTGTACACAGATGACATTATTCCCATAATCATCGTAAAACTCACCCCGAATCCCACGTCACGGCGCATCTCTGTCATTTGTAACATAATTGTTTTATATGCAGCGGGTAATTGTCCGAACAACTATGAATGTCATACAATTTCCGTTATAACAAGACACGTTCACTCTCATCACTTACTAGTTTTATGTTTTTTTTTCTTGACTAGTAGTTACAAGTAACACTAAAACAAATGTTTATATGTAATTAATTTATTGTTATCTTACAAACAGTAAAAATGATAATTTATCACCCTCTTACTTTTGGTAGATAATTAAATTTTCGAAAAGTTACGATTGATTTTGGAAAAAACATCCACATATTTACTTTTAAAGCTTTTTGCATTACCATATGATTAAACAAATTCCCGCTCTTGTCAATAATTTTATTTTTATTGCCACCGTATATTACCGCTTAAGTCGTTACAAACGTATTAAGTAAAACAAGCAAGATACATGGAGCGACTCAAAAGACAAGGGATCAGTTAGCAAGTATCAATTAAAAAGGGGTACAGATGTGTTTGACTGGATTTGAACGAGCCTTTTTTGAAAATGCCACTTTTACGCATCAGCTGTTTGTGGTATAATGTGCAAATAACGGTAAACAGGTGTGGTGGATATTAAGTAGTCGATTTACAGTTTGATAACGAAAACTTATTTTATCTTAATTGCTCTACGGGAGGCGGAATAAATGACGTTTGTTATGACACACGAAAATTATTGCATCAAACACCCTTTGGATGATGGTGAAATCGATAATCGTTTCGTAACAACCGCATGAGAAATATTGCTACTGTTTTCTATTTTCTTTCGAAACTATCATAACATACGAAAACATCGACTGACTCGCCGAAAACATAGATGGAATAATTGAAGAGAATTGAATTAATTTAAACTCCGTGTGCACTCCGATAAGTTTTGACGCCTTCAAAAATTGAGAGTAGACAGAAAACTCAACTTTAAAATAACATATTAGATATAAATAAAAGAATTTTTGACATGTCATTATTAAAACGTTAAGAATAGCTTACAAGATATATTCCATGATCACGCTATTCTACTAGAGAAGTTTTAACAAGCGTATTAAAACACGTGGGTGGTAACTAAGCGATACATCCCAAAACACAATGACCATTTCAAATGATCTTATTGGATTTGAACACCATGAATAATGTAATTTGTATTGAGCTAATCATGCATTAGCGGATGAAATATGTTTCAGAGTTATTTGTGTTATTAATCGCTTGTCGTCGAAGTTTATTTATTCCTTTTATCACGCGATCTAATCTTCCAAGTGGTAGGGAAATTGTCTAGTTGCCTTTCGTGTAATCTTTACATGTAACATTTCTTAACTGACGAAGCATTTGTAAGTTTTATGAGTAACATGGAAACTATTACTAAAATGTTTTTATATAGATCAAGATTTACACGAAATTCTTTTTTAATTTTTACAATCTAACATTGCGAATGGCAGAGCGAAGTATTGAAAAATTTTACTTTGACATTTGTAACATGAAAAAAACAGTATATGGGTTATTCATTTATTAACATTAATGTTCATTCAACACGCTATTTAATGTTGACCTCAGAACATAACTGTAACAATACTAAGAAGGGGTGAAACACCCTTCGTGTGTATAAATCTAATATCCTTACTCATCCATCCCTAATGGAACAATGAGCTGATCCATTGATTACACGTAATAATTTGAAAGGCAAAAAAAATATTTACGGAACCCATTAACACTTCCCCGCAGGTCACATCCGGTACAAAATCACGGGGTCCAACCCCATATGATGACTCGTACTATAACTTGTTATCGTAACCAATTTAAATCCAATATGCGATAAAAAAGTAAAGTAGTCGACTTCAAATATTACTTTACCATCTATAGAACTCAGAAGATAAACACAAAATTTTATGACAGAAGGGCGCACACCTTTGACTAAACTATTGCACATGTGTTGTGCGATTGTCGATTGTTTCACAGCCCATTCAACTGTTTAGTTGCACAACTAAAAATCGACTAGTATGCGCACCTCCACATAAACTCATATGAATCAAATCGCGACTAAACAATAGTGCGATAGTTTAAACAAAGGAGTGCGCGCTCTAAAAGCCCCAGTTTTATTTAAATCTGAAATCTAACCAAGTAATATACATGAAATATTAAAATATATCATTGCCAAAACTATTGCTTAATCTAAAAGCCGTATAGTCCACCTGCTGTGTTAAAATACGTTCATTTACATAATATTTCTTTGTTAATTAATAAATGTAGTACAAATTAGTAAAGATGACACGCAAGCTATTCTCAAGGGTATGTAGATTGTAAATTAATTCTACGGTGCTTCTTTAAAGTTCACATATTTCCTTCGTAATATTAATAACAGTATAATTATAACAAATAACTTAACAGTTATTTTACTTTTAGATTAAACAATTGAAACATAAATAAAATAAAACATCCTAGCAAGTAGGTACTATTGTTTAAATGTATATTGAGGTAAACACGAGCTGCTTTACATTCATAATTTCCAATGTTCTGTTAAATTTTTCCATTTATCATAAACAGAAGCCCAACTAGTTCGTAAACTAAATGAGTACCTACGGAATTCCGTTACGCCCAATAAAGTGCTTATCGGAATGAATCAATGCCCAATCCCGTTACTAAGTGCCCGCTAATGAAAACAACTACCGTTTCATTTAAATTAGTTGAGCCGAACGAATTGCATGGGAGTTATTAAATTAGTGCAATCATATCGATAGTGGCCGCAACAAACTTTTGATCTAACTCCAGTAATAAAAAATAATCGTTATCACTATGAGGTGTTATTCACAACGTATTTGTTACGGTTCTGATTGAAAAATTGCTTTTTTTATAGGAATTATTACACATTCCGGAATTATCGTTCCAACTGCACCTTTAACACTAAATTCTCCTATATTATACGTTTAAAATATTTTCTCACATATATTACGTACGAAACATTAATATGAAGATTTTAAATTAACTAATTGCTATATGAAATATATTCGACGTTCCAAGATGTTCGAGTATTCGATGCTCTTTATGGAAATTAAAAAAAAATGCAAAGTCGTAATGAATGCATTTTATTGGATTTTTATACGAAATGTAGTGTGATAATATGATATCTTTGACTTAGGTATGCTACTGGCGCAACAACTTTGTTGCGTGTGTTGTTTTGTAAGTCTTTAAAATGTTGACAACATTATCATTTTTGTCATTTTGTAGTTTACATATTAAGTATTCTTTGCATGTGGAAAAATGTACATGTTTGCATTTCTCATAACTTAAATTAAATGTTGGAACAAAGTAAAAATTTTGTTACTTTATTCGGCTATAAAGGAAAAATATTTCAAGAACATTGTTTATGTATTCAGTGGTCAGTGTAGAAAAAACTGGGCACGCGTTAGCCGTCCCTCCCCGCTCGCCACCACGCTCCCCTAACTACCACGCCAGGTACGAACCCGTACGTACAAAAGGGAAGGGATGATGGAAAATAATAGGGGAAGAGAATTTTAAAATTTATATTTTTTTGCAGCCGGCGCAGGTGATATAACGCGTGCGCGTACGCCGCCGACTCACTTGTGCGTGAAGCTCCACTGTCGCCGCTCGCCGCTCGCTCTCGCCCACCACGCAAAGCTCTCGCAAAGCCTCCCTTTATCGCGCCAGTGCTTTTCCGCCCACGGAGCGGACCGGTCGTGCGCGCTTATCGGACTCGAGCGCCCGCGCACCCAACACGTAAAATGTTACAAGAGATTCAACTCGTTCAAGGGCAAACCAATTACGTCGTCGTCTCATCCGGGTATCCCTCAGCGACCGTGACTAAGTCAGCAATGGAGAAACGAATGGTACCGATCGCTCCAGCCCCGGAAAAAAATTATGTTACACATGACACACCGCCGAATCTTCAATATCGGAAGAAAGTGCATTTTAGGACAAATCCTTACACCGGACCGCAGGCAGTTTCGATCGCGCGACGCAACGCCCGCGAACGCAACCGTGTGAAACAAGTTAATGACGGCTTCAATGCGTTGCGACGTCACCTGCCCGCCTCCGTGGTCGCCGCGCTGTCAGGTGGCGCCAGAAGAGGTTCCGGAAAGAAATTGAGTAAAGTAGACACATTAAGAATGGTAGTAGAATATATACGATACCTTCAACAACTTCTAGATGAGAGTGATGCTGCTCTAGGAATAACACGGGATCAGGAAAATAGAGAGAATATACCTAGTAGTAATAGTCAACAGACGACAACGTTAGATATGGACGATGGATTTTTCTATGGCAATGATTCACCTTGTTCCGAGAAAGCCGATTCCCCTGCGCCTTCAGAGTGTTCTTCAGGAGTGTCCTCTGCCTACTCAGCTGTAGATCGATACGAGGTCTCCACGCAACAACAGCTGGGCCCCATGGACGAGGACGAACTGCTGGACGTCATCTCATGGTGGCAGCAAAAATAGCATAAACGTAAGCTCGAATTTAATAAACACGTTATTCATTTTTTATTTCTTTACATTCTTACATACATTTGGTGGTTTTATTAATTAGTTCCCGGAGAAAGATATTAACGTGTGTTTTTTTTTGCCCACAGGTAACCGACGTTCGGAATCAAGTTTGGACGAATCCCTCCGAAATAATGTGCATTAATTTAATTGTACCGCATTATTTGTGAAGACAAAAAGACTCTTGATATTTCTAGTCATACCATAGTGCCTTAATATTAATAGACATTTAGTAAATAAGTTGGTCAGTGTGGAACTGCTGTTTCGCATGATGCATACGCCACTCCATTCCGACCCCAGTCTCTCATTTACTCGATCTCTTATTCGTTCTTTTCC
>JAOCNA010000028.1:6060034-6073229 GCA_026546675.1 Papilio helenus | reverse complement strand
AGCGCAGACTCCGCGCGGACAATGCTCGTCTAGCCAGAGAGCTGGACCTGGTCCGCGCGGAGCTGCGCGCTTTCAAGGGTATAGAAGATCATCTTGGTTTTAGTAATAGTAACGCCTACGGGTTTTTTAAATGTTTCAATTACAAATACTAAAACTTTACAACCTACTTAGTTACATTTATCCCTCCCACGTGATACTCAGTGGGTAGAAATGTATATGTACAAACAATTTTTTTTAGTTTTCCTGGTGATAGGTAAAGTGCCTGATAACTATCAGATAAGTTATCTAACACATAAAAGTTTTACGACAAACAAACCCATGATCTTATTAATTGATCTGTATTACTGTCATAAAACGCGTATATCAGTGCCTTTACTTTAAACTTTAAATAGTTATTTGTATTTGTAGAGAGAAAATCACATTGTATTTTATCATGTACTATTTTCATAATAACTTTATTCGAACATATTTACATATACACGGTCAAGGTCAGTTTAAGTTAATGTATTACGAAACAATAATAGCGCTAGTGAATGAATTTCGCCGAAAGCAATAATGAGCACTATAATTTGCAATATCAGATTATTTATCTTTTAAAAACATCAGTACCAATAGCTATATTTGCTAACGTTAATTGGTTGTACCCCCTCCACCCCTTAGCAACGCCCGTGATTAATACATATTATTTTTACTGACAGTAAGTTCGGGTAACCAGTGATTTCAATATTACTCATTTCAATCTCGTAGGCTCTTGTCCTTGGTACGTCGCATTCGTCTTCGTGACCATTCATATGCCCACGCAATAAATGCTCGTGATATACTTTTCGCCAAGTCGATCTCTTTGTAATTTAAGAATTACTTGTTGCACAAGGGATCTTGGTCTAGGGACCAAAGATTAAGTGGCAGTATAGCAAAACAGTAGGCACGTGTATTACTCCCATTAGCGTATTGCAAAATATTTCACTAAAATCCAATTAAGGATATAAATTTTAAGTTCTCAAAAAAAATTACTTGCACATAATTTTATTGTTAAACGACCTCTTTTTCACTTTCAGGTAGAACAGATTATAAATAATTAGTTATAAACAATTAATAATACTAATCATTACTTAACTATAAACGGTTTTGCAACACGAAAACCAATCAAGCGTAGTCGTGTCTCATCACTAAAATGCAGAGAAGGTGCACCACATCGATTACTCTCGGAATCGAGAACATATTTCGCAATACACATACAAATGATTGTCGGTCTGGATAATTAGCTGCCGTGGTGTCTGTAGTCACGATGTGGTGAGCCGCGTGGTATTGTGGGATGTGGTCATGTGACTCACCCGATATTGCCGATTTACACAGATTAAAAATATCGATAATCGATAAAAAAATAACAGGAAAATATTGAAATAGCACACAAAGAATAATACAAATTATTTCCTTTAATCCTAACATTTAAAGTTTTTGTATACTACAACAACGAGCATCTGATCCTCTAATCTAGAGGACGCAGATATTGTGCGTGCATGATGCGTATTTGTATGAATGTGAGAGGACAAAGGTGTGCCAAGACTGCGCCAAATGGAAATCCATGGTCTCTGTACATTTGTTGGAAGGAAACTTGTTCACGACTTAACATATTGACAACATTAACACGATATATTAAACTAAAGCATCAAGGTCATAAGGTTAAGGTTAGAAAGAATTTCTTAACACGCAAATGCAAAACTGATTCATGAAATAATTAAAGTAATGATTCGTTAATAGCTATTGATAAATCAGAATAAAAGGAGCTAATCGATTAAATTGTAACAATGCATTCATTAGTAATTGACTATCAAATTCTTTACCATAAATAAATCAGTCATCTTTACAAAATGCGCGTAAACTAACAATCTAATCAATGCATGTAAATTAACCATTAGTTTATAAATTTCTGAGATATATTTACAATTAACTTTTTGCTATCTCCGTTTTATCAATAAGAATAAATGGGATGAAATTTGTGTTTGGCAGATAAAGTGTACCAAGTTAGATCAGAACGCTACCATGCAACTCTACCGCTATCAGAATTGCGATGGCTAATTTTCCACATAACAGTTGAACATCAAGACCTGTCCAGTTAATCTTTGATGTTACGTAAATTACATTTGCTCAATGTCTAACGAATGAAATAGTTAGCTGAAGATCGATTGTAATATACCTATGAGTCGCATTTCTTTAAACTTTTTACACTAATTCTTGCTAGATATGATAATCACTTTTAATATTAAATAAGCGTTGTAAAAACATTGTTCATTATAGAATGTCGTTTACAAATCAAACAGTAACGTAATAATTAAAATCAAACAAATGACATCTAAATGTATAAAATTATGTTAAGTAATAATCATAAATATGAAGACAGTAATTTATATGGTCTTTATAATTACTTTGCTTGCTTCATTCAATAAATAATCTTTGGCTAGCCAATTGCAACTCGCATTCTCGCAAATTTAAACTTTGACTCTTCGCTTCTACGGAAACATTAATCAGTAAGTAATAGTGTTTAAACCAAATAGTTAAATTGGGATGTTTTCATTCTGTTAAGATTTAATTTTGACAATTGATCGTTACAATATATAACATTAAAACCTCCTTCTTTATAGACCACGGTTAAAAACATCTGCTTTGTATGGTACAACCTTCAGACAACTTATTACCTTTTTATTTTTTAATTATTTACGGCTACTTCAGCATTTCGATATAGCTATTCGCTTTGAAAACTTTAAACTTCCTATATAATATGTAGGTGCGTACGTTCCACGTATCAATTAATTTAATATGAACACGATTTAACACCTATTGATACACCGTGATCAAAATAATAACATAATTTTATTCATTACAAAGTTTTAAGACAGGGTTGTCTCATAGAAGTTTATTTCATACAAAAGTCACTTTACTATTAAAAATTTACAACACATTTTAACGTGTACACCTAACGCATAGGTAGGTCTTTAGTGGTACAAGGAAAGTTATGTGGGAAATATCGGTTTGCTCATAAAAAATCGTTATTTTTTTATATCTTAATCCTATTATCCTCAGGGCTACTCTGATGGTTCCAGTCCCATCTTTTAATATTTCAAAATACTCGTATAATAAGGAAAATAGTTACACATGTGAGTGGCACCCCTGAACGCGGCATCCGTATGTTAGTAACAAAGAATCACACGTGATAATGACAGTCTCACCTTGTAGCAATGCTGATCTCGTATTAGTTGGGTCCATTAAGCTTTCGAGCGTTAAGATCTATTTGTTAGGCGGAAGGTCACGGTTCAATGGGCTGTTTCGTCATATCACGAGCACTTGCTACTTTAAAACGTAATGCGATAAGTTTTGTTATAATTAAAAAACATATAGCTTAGTGAACTAATTTACCTGCGGCCAGTTAGATTTTCGTAACAAAATTATTGATCGAGTAATGAATATTACAAACACAACGGCAAGATGTAAAGATATATTACATTGAGGATATTTCATGGAGATTATATTTGATATTATGGTAATACTAGAGACCTATTGCCCCTCGCATTCGACCATAAACATAGGGCATTGTGTCGACACTACTCAGTTTACTATCTCTACGGTATAATTTGTTAACTAAATAACTATATGTGCGTAAAACGAGACGCCACGCGCTGTCTGTCGCATAAATACAGTTAGCATCATTGTTTGTTAAACAAAAGAATTCGTAGGTATAATTTACTTTCATCTTCTACGGTTGTAGTTTTAATAATGACCCAAAAATGTCTATATATGAACAGTTTCTTTTCAGTTTTTGTGTAAAAAAAAAAATTGTGTCTACGACCCCGCAACGATAGTAATCCTCTAATTATTATTAATATCAACATAATTTTTTTATCGCTTATTTAGAATTTAATTTTACAGCTTCGTAGTTGCGGTTAGCTTAAATTGTCTTTGTCTCAGTATAAAAAAATGTATATCATCATATTTATTTACTTGTTTCGTTGTAGATCTAATTTTGGACAGGTTCAGTAAATTATTCAAACTATAGAGAAGCGAAACTCGTGTGGTTTATCTTTTATTATGCTGCAACATCCACGTGAGAATATGCTGTAACAGAGAGCAGATATCACAGAGATCTAGCTCTGGGTATGCATTTTCGCGTAACAAATGGGGTTTTTAAAACATCTTATCTATTAACAGAATCTAACAAGAAATACTAGTATTTATAGTGTAATTCAAAATTTGCACAGCTTCAGAAACTAAAGGAAATTTTGAATCAGCTCAATAATTCATCAAGCAAAAAAACAAACACCCATGAAAATATTTTCTTGTTACAGCGACCAGTGAACAAATTCTCTAGCGTTTGCAGTCTGTTTGTGTGTTTGGTACAAATGACAGCAAGCGGTATGGCAGGAACGCAGTTCTCTTCGCACGTGAGCGTCAGTACGCCTTCTAGAAGCTTCTCGCATGGTGTGGGCGACCCCGTGCTAGTCCCTCCACAACTGAAGTCAACGTATAGAAATGTGAGAAGTAAGTTTTTTTCGCCGACATCATTATTTATTCGATATTCTAGTTGTGGTGGAGATTCTTTGTAGCGACCACTAGAGGAGATCTATATTAGGATAATACTGTTTAGGAGTGGACTAACTAAAGCTGAAGATGTCAATTATATGGTTTTATTGTCATAGCCGTAGTCCATCAAGCTTCGGTATTGCATCACAGGGTCGCCGCGTAATTCCGTTTCATTTTTACATAGGATGTATGAATGCAATATTTAATGTGTTTTAGGACCCACTTTTTCTGATGACTTCGGATATCCGAGAGTGAAACCGGCGATACCCTTTGTTCACGAAGATATTGTTCGTAACAATGCCTATGGCGCACCATCACGACACAACTTCTTTGGTAAGGTTTGCAATAAAATTTTGTTTTTGCTTTGTATCTTTTTGACACTGTTGCTGACTATATTATCATATCTGCCTACCCTTCTGGGCTACGGGTGTGAGTTGCGTTGTTGATGTTATCAATTAACACATTGTGTATTTTAAAAAAATCACTTACTCTTGTATGTAAACTAAGGCGTCCATAAGATCGACTATCTTACTAGTATTATAGATGCGAAAGTTTAGATGGATGGATGGATATTTGTAAGAGTTTGTAGCCTAAAGCTATCAGGAATATTCTGCAGCCCTAAAAAAAAAGCCCTAGTGACAAAAGATTTACATTTCTCTACTGACATTTTTTTGTTTCAATTCAGATGCACCTATCCCCGTATTGCCGCCGTCGCCGTATAAAGTCGATTCCCCGGACCCGGAATCCCTCTGGCCGGAAGGGCTATTCGTGCCGCCATTGACTCCACCGCGCTTTGGATTACGAAGGGTTGACGCCCGTAAGGTTTTATCGAAATTGTTTCAATTAAACATTTAATTATACTAAAAACTAAAATTAAGTATTCCAGTTATAATTACAACCCAAAATACGACATACCATGGCCAAATATTTTAGTTGTTACTAAAAAGTAATTCTTTAGTTCTTCTCTCGAACTTCGTAAAAGTTGCTTTGGGTACTCCACCGAATTTTTTTATAACTTTATACATACTTTATTCATAGCCACAATTAATTTTATGTCTATACTTTCGTTTGCTGTTTTTAGTTTTTTTTTTTACTTCGGTTTAATTTACTGCGAACGTATTTGTTTTTCAGATAATTTACTAGACCCATACCTACTGGAGGGTTCAGAAGCTGTGGCCGCAGTGAGGAGAGCTGGCCATCACGGGCATTTCTTCTTCCACGACATACCTCACATAGAATCGTTGCTCGCGAACCAAAACCTCAGAGTAAAGAACAATTTGAAACCGCATCGTATCGGAAGCATTCGCCACACGTGGCCTTACAACCGACCATAGACAATAATTCGACAATTGAAAAAAAAAACAAAAATATTTATATGTAAAAAAGTTGTAAAAATACTCGTAAAGTCATTATTATGCATTTGAATAAATAAAAAGATTACCTCCATTGCTTTTTTATTTTAAGAATAGAATAACATACTTTATTGATATACTAGCTGATGCCTCCGACTTCGTCCATGCATAATTAAGATAAAAAATAGTAGCCTATAATATGCCCGTCTATGTTAGCTACCCTCCAGTGAAAATCGGCCCAGCCGTTTCGAAGATTACCCGGAACAAACGCGGCTTGCGGATAAACTGGCAAAATATTTTTAAATGCGATTTTCGTTATCAGCAACGCAAATACATCTTCCCGAAATTTGGAATTTTTCCTTTGATAGTACGAACAGACACTTCTATTTTATTATACGTATAGATAGGAAAATTGACTAAAATAAGGTTTTGTGTGCTATTGTCTTTATTAAAGTGAACATTTTTTACAAAACTATTAAGTACATTTAATTGAGTATATTTATAAATTCGAAAATTGTACAAAATTATGTAAATACGTATTCTATAAATCTTATTCTACATACATACATTTTCTCTGCAGTACACATAAAGTTAGAGGCAGTGTCAATTTTTATTTACAAGAGAACACACCCATAATAGATTTGCCATTTTGTAAATATCACATAACTTGGACGGTTTAAAAATAATTGATGTTATAGAATGAATTTAATCTTAACCAAATTCAATGAGAAACATCAAAAGTCTTTCTCAAACAATGTTGTATTAAAAAAAAACAACTTTCAGTCACATCAAATAAACTATAAAAAAATAATAAAAAATGTTAAAAGGAAATAATTTCAATAAATGGCTTGTTCCGTTTTCCTAAACAAATTTACCTAACCAGTTAGGTGAAAAAAATGTTTTTCGCAGTTTGGTAAAAATATTAATTTACTTAATAAAAATAATAGTAATAGATGGCCCGGAAAATTAAAAAATATACTCACCCTACTGGTTACGAAAGCGGAAAAAAATATTCCGCTTTAACAACTAGTTAGCAAACAATGAAAAAAAATCTTTTTACCTAACAGGTTAAGTAAATTTGGTTAGAAAAACGGAACAAGCCAAATAAATCTTCGGACGATATAAAAAAAAACATTAAGTCTATACCAAAATCTTATAGATGCTACGACGATTATAGAGATTCAAATACATTACAAATATCACAATAAAAATAAAATATTTACATCACTTATGAGTAAAAAAAATTATAAAATAACACAGAATTTGTTAGTAAAATTATTGA
Organism: Papilio helenus; assembly: GCA_026546675.1. Classification (NCBI taxonomy): domain Eukaryota; kingdom Metazoa; phylum Arthropoda; class Insecta; order Lepidoptera; family Papilionidae; genus Papilio; species Papilio helenus. The sequence continues at coordinate 6,066,023 of JAOCNA010000028.1, read as the reverse complement.
AGGAATAGATGTTATCTTATAGGATGAATTACAGAGATCTCCATTACAAAAACACATGTACACTTTCCTGTGACTCCACATTGTATAAGCACATCTCTCCTCGTAATCGCTTGGTGGACGTTGGAGACACATTCTTTCTGTTGCCGCACCATAATCTAAAATTATAAAATATTTGGACATCAAACATATTTACACAATACGTAATTGGTGGCACTTAATTTGGTAAGAATATAAATATAAATCTGAAATTGTGGATGGATGGATGTTTGTTAATACATATCTCCTAAATGGCTTAATGGATCTTTATGAACATTAGCACAAATATAGAACATTGTCTTGAGAAAAACTTATCATAACATTATAAATTATGTGTTGATTAAGACCAATCCAAATTTGCTAATCAACAAATTTTTGAAAATAATAATATGTATGTCAACATTATTTTAATTATTAAATACAATACATACCATCATTCTTGAAGGCACCAATGTTGCCCTCATAAGACTTTCCGCACCAACCAGATGGGCATGCTACCACATGAATCCCCATCTCTGCCTCCGGCTCTGTTACATTAAACGGGAATGGATCTCCACATGAGCCGAGTTCACCTCTTGATCTGCATTTTATACATCTCTTGTTCAAACCTGTAAATGTAAGTAAATCCTTATAATGTGTAATAAGGTTATTAATTGTTTATTGTTTGTTTTAAAATAATATAACTCTTAATTTAAGCAATAACAACATTCATATCTTTCGTTTAATTATGAAACCACACAACAATCCACCTAATTGTTTTAAAGATTAATTATAACAGATATAACTTTATTTAAATCTAATTTATAACAAGCTAAGCAAGTATTTTAACTTTCTGCAGAAAATTTAGACATTTAAGTACATAACACTACGAATAATAATAACTTGTGTCATTACTCAGTATCTGGTACATTCTTTGTTTAATACTATCGATGTAATTAGTAATTACTCACACCGTACCTACATTAACACAATCCCTTAATTATATATGGAACACAACGTGTAAATTATAAATCATCTTTTACCTATATCTAGTCAAAAGGTATTTTACATCGCAACTCTCACTTTACCTTGACAATTGTATCCGCGTTAACATAAATATTAAAAGTTGAAACTTACAGCTTGCTTCCTTAAATAAAAGAACTCCCACCAAGGAACACAGAAATAAAGTTTGGTAATTCATTTTTGTATTTTTAATATGAAACTTTTATTTACAACACACTTTTAAAACTTTTCATTTTGTATTTGAAGGCACGTAACAAGTTTCAAAACTTTGGCACTTTGACAAATTCCTGAATCACATTCACAATCACTACGATAGACCATAGACTACACGACGTAACTTTCTGACAGACTAACTATGATTTTGATAAGATTGTAACCATACCGTTATACCATTATTAAATAATTACATTTCATTACGAAAGAACATTAGTAGTAACCGCAATAATCAATTACTCTTATGACGTTGAAACCAGGTTAAAAGTAGATATGCGCATATTTATTGGGTGAATGTAATACGTACTTTTTCTTTTTGCACCTTTTAACAAATTAAACTTAGATACAGGGGATCAGCAAAGTAGTTTCTTTGATGCCAAGCAACACAAATCCCGGCGCAATAACATGTTATAGTTAGAGATAACACAAATCCAAGATAAATGGAATATCTAAAAAATTCTGAAAGAATTTTCCGAAAATTAGTATTCAAATATTTGTGAACATGTAACTTATCAAACGCAGACTTACCTTGATTCAGTAATTTAGATTTTGATACAACTTTTACGCAATAGGATTGGTATGGTTTGCCATCTACATAACAAGTGTAAATACCTTCTTCTTCTTTCGTAGCTTGTAATATGTAAAGGGAATTATATGCGTCAATAGTCAAATGGGGTTCTTTTTCAGTCTCGGCCATGTTATTTCTATAATTGACAAAAAACAATTCATACAACTCCGATCCAAAATATCATTATTCCCACATTAACCAAAAATGATCCAATTATTCTTGCTTAAATATGAGAAATTTAGCTTATCTAAACATACCTAAATGAAGAATTTAGCTTTTCATTATTTTTATACCATTCAACTTTGGATTCCATTGTTACTTCGGGGCAGTTAAGAGTCAGATGACCGTTTTCGCCTATTATTTTTTTAATTTTGCTCTTCATAAATTCTCCACGTGGTTTATTTTCTTTATCTTAAAAAATCACAAAAATAATATAATCCTTTAAATTATGAACATCAAAGGGTAAGAAGACCGTTGGTGACGGTGTTCACAATTGTACGGTCTTCAAAACTTACCATTTGCAGTTACTGTTTCGTTCGCATTAGAAGTATATTGTTCATTTAACCCTTCAACCAGATTAATCAAGTTAAACTTCGCCTCAAACTCACCGTTTAAAATATTTCTCTAAAAATAAAAACAGCACTTTTAACATGTTTTTTTTTTTAATACAACGTCAACGTTTTAATAATTATTTCGGAGAATGTGACATTAAACCATATTTTTATGAGTCGAAGCGTATCTGTAACTATCATCTTGTATCGGTCAATTAAGTAAAATTTACCTTTCTTATTTTGTGAAATCCATGAGATTTTCTAAAATTCTTCTCTATTCTCAAAAAACCATTAGGTAAAGAACTATAAGTATTGAAAATTGTTATTCTTAACTTTGGTACGCAAATATTTTTACGTATATGTTTATTGTTAGTTTTAAAACTGCTTGATACTATGCTTGCTTTTTTAAAGTTGTTATGAACTGCAATAAAACCCGACATATTTCAAATAGCAATGATAAACACTATTTACAAGCTTAGTAGATATTATCAATTCTACACATAAAATACCGTACGTATAAATACATTTTTGGAATTAATCAACTCTTAGGTTAAAATAGATGTTGCTCGCGACTTCGTCAGTTGCGAATTTAAAAAAAAATAGCCTATATTACCCTCGCATACATGACCATCTTTGAATTAAAAATTGCCTCAAAATCAGTCCAGTCTTTCGGTGATTTACCCGAAACAAAAGCTGACTCTCGGACAGACAGATGGACGGAAAGACCACAATCTAAAGAACGAAATCACAGCGAGCAATAAATTACAAATTTTTAACGAATACACCAATTGCATAATTGAATAGATAAATCATTATACAAGTATGTTACTTCTATAAATCAGACACGACGAAGACAACAAATGTATAGATGTTTAACTTACTTTTTAGGACGGTTTGGATAGCAGACACAATATTGTTTTTATGGTGATAAATAACTTCAGATGTATTACTCAGAGACAAAATTGCGTCGAAAATACTATTGGCCTTTTGTATTTTACTTTGTACTCTTCTACAGAACAAGATATTGCCTTTATGGGTAATGCTAAAATATACAAATATATCGAATGTATTTCTTCTTTTTGCGATAAGTGTAGGTACATACAGCGATTTTGTACTTCGTTGATGTAAACAACCTTCGTGTAGGTACTCACCATACTTGACGAAGTAATAGATTTTTAGGACCAGTTCCTATTCTAACCACTATAACGTTATATCGATTAACACATTTATTTGACTTGTGATAGACATTATTGCAGAGGACTAAAGCTTTAAGAGAAAAAAATAAATTTATTATAATGAAATATTTTAACATTTCTGCCAACGTTTGCGATTATTTTAATATCTGTCAATTGCATTTATATCAAGTCCAAATATTTTGACTTTGCAAAATCCTGCAGTCAAGCGATTTAAAAATGTTTCGCGCGGTAACTCATCATCATCGAGTTTAATTTTTTTCCCATTCAAGTGTATATTCTGCTCCGTACACTCTATCGATTAAACACCTACGTACCTACGTATTTTGAATTTGAAGATTTATTTTTATAACAGTACGTATTTTAACTTAAGTACTGTTGGCTAAAAAAAATCTATAATTAAATAAAACATTTTGCTATGTGTTCTAATTTTTACACTTTTGTTTTTAATTTAATTATGACTTGCTGTGTTTCAATGTTTCCAGAGTTTCTTCACGATTTCTGCAAAGACCATTATCATAAACATATACAGAGATTAGTAATATCTTTTTTAATCTGCAATCTTACCAAAGACACTTTTATTGTCTTTTGCCAGACTTGGCGCTCTCCTCTTTAAATTGAAACAAATTTACGACGTCAATATGGCGGATAAATGGAAAAGTAAGTTTGTTTATATTTTTATCAAACAAATCTTTACCTATAATAGCTTTATTTAACATAAAACACAATTCATATTTGTAAAAATTTTAAATAAGATCTCTTTTTGAATTAAGTACCAATTTAACTACTTCATCTGTTAAGTATAGAATAAATTTTGATTCTAAAGGTTCAAAATTTGAAAAAATTCAAATTTTTAGCCTTATTGACAAAGATCATTTCGGTGACAATTTTCGAAATCTTATTCCATTTCATTATATACCTGTTATGACAGTGCATAACTTAGCGACATATATTAAAACTTGAAAAAGAGTTATCCAATAATTATGAAATCTTTTATCTTCAAGGTAGTCCAAAAGATGGAAGAAATTCATCGAGTTTGCAGTATAAAATTAAAAGTGAGCCAATGGATTCCGATTTACCCGAGGAAGACGAGACCCCACTTGCTTTTGGACCTGCCGCTCTTGGACTTCATAGAGTTGGAACAAAGTTACCGCCGAAACCTGCACCTAGCGAACCAGTTCAGAAGCTGAACGCAAGAGGTATGCCAGCTCGTATACGAAAGAAAAACAGGTTTATTTTCGTTGACGATTTTATAAATACGTCCCCTCCGCCTCGGCAATCTCCGAAACGACTACCTAGACTGTTGAGTAAATCTCCAACTAAATCTTCAAGTGCTAAAAAACAAAAGTCGCCAACAAAGGGACATAAAACTGGCGATAGATATGATGAAAAAGTTGCAACACAAGGAAGTCAATCTCCAGATCGTAAAAGTGGACAAAGGATAGGTATGCGATTAAGGAATTTGTTAAAGTTACCTAAAGCACATAAATGGGTATGTTTCGAGTACTTTTACAGTAATATAGACAAGGCTCTATTTGAAGGTGAAAATGATTTTATGATTTGTCTTAAAGAATCCTTTCCCCAATTAACAGTTAATCGGAAATTGACCCAAATACAATGGGCAAAAATTAGACGAATGATGGGCAAACCTCGAAGATGCTCGCAAGCCTTTTTTGCTGAGGAGCGCAAAGAACTTGAAAGAAAGAGGAAATTGATACGATATATACAACAAAGGAAAACTGCAGATATATGTGTTAAAGATTTACCTAATGAAATACCAATGCAGTTAGTTGTTGGTACCAAAGTCACTGCAAGGTTGCGCAAGCCTCAAGATGGACTTTTTACTGGGTGCATAGATGCTGTTGACACATCCAACAATACTTATCGGATAACATTTGAGAGACCTAAGCTTGGAACACACTCAGTTCCTGATTATGAAGTGTTGTCCAATGAGCCGCCTGATACCATCAATCTCTCTTCAATAACACAGAAATTTAGACCTCGATATGTAATGCAGGAAATTTTCAATCTGTACCAACCATCTCCTGCATCCAATAACACTAGTAAAAATGACCCTTTAATTGGATGCAATGATATTTCAAAGCAAATGGAAGCAAATATTGGTGGTTTTCCTTTTGATTTGCTTGAATTAATAGTAAAATTAGCAAAAATACTACGAGCGAAGCGAAATAAAATAAACAGATTAAAGGAATACAATAGTGAAGCAGAGAAAAGGAAACCATTTGGCCAAAAACTGCCTGAAGATTTTGAAAGGAAATATGCTGCAGTTGTGATAGAATTGGAGAGAATGAATATGGACTTGCAAGATTATATCAATCAAGTTCAACAGTATTGCCAACAAATAGCACCGGGCCCTAGTCTTGCTGCTATGTTGGCACCTTCTCATCTTAGAGAAAAATGTCGTG
>JAOCNA010000028.1:5997818-6010311 GCA_026546675.1 Papilio helenus | reverse complement strand
AAGAAGAACACATATGCTTCTCACTTTTGTATTTTTGTTCAATACGCGCGGACGGAGTCGCGGGCGAAAGCTCGTAGAATATAAAAAATAATTTATAGTTGACTCGTCATTACTAAGGGACAATTAGTAGAACGCTTTGACGTTATATCCTTAGTATTGATACGTCAGTGTTTAGTATTTGTGGATTAATAACGAACATTTCCGGGAACTAGTCGTCGGCTACGACATAATATCGACGTTGTTTATCGGCGCTGTATCTATCTGTTCGTCAAACAAGTCGGCGGGAGACAGGACGTCGTCCAAATTAGAACGCTAACCCGACCATAGGGAGCCGCCAATTTGCGTTTCACCAGCGCTACTGCTATTCCTCTATTATTAAAATGAAGTCCGTTCGGCTCCTTTCATTTTATGTTACACCAATTCTGAGTCTAAATATCATTTATACTGGGATGCTGAAGTTTCCATTAATATCATCATTACCTATTGATTCAATAGTGGTAGGTTGAAGTAAGTTTTAACGGAATAAACTCAAGTTCGTTGACGTAGTTCGAAAACACTAACAAATGGCTAAAAGTATCTGGGAAACCGACCATTAATCAATCAATAATAATAAACATAAAGGTGTCTTTAAGTAGGTAAGGTTTTTACACACATCTTACGTTAATATACAAGTAGAAAGTTGAACGTAAACATTCAAATTGATAAGGTACGTTAAATTACAAAACGTTTTTTATATATTTCTTAATTTAGTTGGGGTGTTTTTTGAGAATTAAATTATTGAATTTTTATATTAAGCTCAACTCTTTTCTTTTGCAGTAGAAAATGTTGGATGCCTTCATTGGTATGAAGGCTTGGTTACACGATATTGTCTCTGGTCTGGCACACAATATGTGTTAGTTAAAAATCAGAGGTGCGCGCGTGCGGGAGATTCAATTAAACCAGTGCATTCATCATCGAAGCCGACAAATGGCGCGGACTTGTTATGCCAACGGCGAATGTTTGAGAACTATTACGCGTCGAGCTCTTACACTTCATTTTTTATCGTCAATATGCAATCTATTTTAGGTGTTTCATTTCAAATTTAAATCAATAACTCTTTGCAATTCGAGGTATGCATATCAAGTTTAGCTTTTTAATATCGAATTCTGATAAAACCTGTATGTAAACATACACTGGTATGAATTTAGAAAAAATGAAATAACATAAAAAGTATCCATAGTAAAAGAGTGTATGTAACTACATTCTCGTGATAAAAGTGATTCGTGGAAAAGTAAAATGTTTGCTTTTTACTAGAAACAAACCGATTGCGGCTCAACTATCGGGCAAATTGAATTTCCTAGTATTTACAGAAAGCATTGGTTTAGAAGAATGCATAATGGCCGGAAAAATGTCAACCGTAAGTGTATTAAAGTTGGGGGTGCGCTGCGTGCCGCCGCTGATGTATGGCCGCGGTCGGCAAATTGAAAACAGTAGCAAATGGCCCGATCGCCGCGCGCGGGCCTTCCACAGTGGTTACATTTTTCGCAGATTTTTTTTTATTGTTTAATTAAAGTATTATTTAAATAATTATCCAAGGTTGTATATGTTTGTTAGGCTCAAGTTATGCTAATTTAATTCTCAGTTTATAAATTAAAGATAGTGTCCTAATTATTTTACAATGCAATAATTATATACAAAAGTTTTTGATTTTTTTCTCATTAGGTAAACTCTACATTTATAGAGCATGTTATTAATACTTAATAGAAAAAAAAAGGCAACCAATGTGGAAGGACCCCACCATTAGAATTGTATTCAATATAAGGCTCCGTTCGCGCAGAAAATGGTCGCTCAACGCTTACTACGGCAGCTCCCGCTTGGGAAGCCCGACACTGCAAAGCTATAGCGTATGTTACAAAGTAAAATATAAAAAAATCATAAACCATTAGGGTTTGAGACAAAAAAAATTACGCCTAGGTGGGATCGTGGTCAAGCGCGGGTTTATCAATGATAAAAAACTATTTCAAAGTTTTTTTTTGTTTCTTCTTTTGTTTTTGTTAATTACATCTTCCTGTGATCGAATTGTTTGCCTTTACAATGTCAATAAAATATGTCGAGTAACGATCTTTATTTATATAAGCATGCAATTATGTTGTATCAATGTATCAAAACAACAATGTTATTGTTTCTCCGGACGAATTGAACAAACCTTATCAATACTAAGAATTACCATTCACTGCAAACAGATTCTAGCGAACTCTTGTTGGCAAGGGAAAAGAAAACACCGCAAGGGGTGTGTGTCCCTTGCAAATAGTTAGATTATATAAATAAGGCGCTCTGAACAGTTTAGGTGATAGCAATCTGCGGCCGGACTCGGATCGTCTCGCTCAAATTGAGTGGGGCTTTACGTATTTTTTCCTTACAGTCTTCAAGCAAATTTGACATTGTTTCAACCCTAGCCAACTGGCCAGTGGTTCTCAAACTTAGATTATATTTATTAATTTAAATGTTACATATGATTTTACATCAATAATATTTACTACGTCTACTATTGCTTTAGTGTTCATTATAAACATAATGTTATCTTTAAAATACAAAGGTATTCGAAATAATTGGTGATTTTGTTTTGTTTACGTGAGGATAAGAGACAAAATTCCAAACATCAGATAAGTTTGTTAGTATTTAAATTTGTATTCTTTGATATACAAAGCTAGAATAAAAATACAACGAGTATTATTGTCAAGTACGCTTTCTGAGTATCATTTTCAAGTAATTTTAATATGTTATAAGGCGACGTTGTCGGTTGTAAGGAATATTCTGCGGTCAGTGCGGAGCGGCGTGGGTAAGGCGATATAGGCGAGACGCGTCGTCGCCCACGGCCAACTGGCTAAAGTTACGTTTCTATCCAGTTTACTGATACGTTACAAATTGAGCCGTCGACACTCGATACGTGTTAGAGAGATTTGTTGCAGCAAACTTTTGATCATTCTAACATTCAAATGTTACTTTATAAACTTAACTAGTCCTAATACAGTTAAATTAATATTCATATTTACATTATCATAATAAATTAAATTATTTCAAGGGTTTCAATTTTTTTGTAGTCTAGTCTTTTTCTATGTAAATGTAAAATTTTCGTTGAGAAATCCTTACAAAGTAAGGATTGCAATCTCGGCGAAGAATCAAACGAATTGCGGGGCATCAGCGGTGTCCAATCCAAACGTTTGGAGCAGCGCACGCACGAGCGGGGCCGGGGGCCAATCAGCCAAACTAGCAACACAGATGCCTATCGGTAAACTTTCACATTCAAAGATTTGTTTCTCGAGATTAAATCAAAGGCGAATTACAGTAGCGAAAAAGAAATATAGCGAGCGTCCGGCGCGGGCGGGGTGTCCCGTTGAAATTGCTTTTCAATCCCTCGGACTTTGGACTTGTAAAGAAGTTATTACCTTCCGAGGAGATAGCGCGGGTCCGGCGATACGGATATATGTCTTTTTCATATGTAATATTCCTTTTTCGCGTTTTATTAATGGAAAATGTTTCGTGGGACACTGCGGCGGGCTCTCGCCTCCGATATTAAAAAAGCCTTTTTACAATACACACTGTATTGTGGACTGCCACCTTTCTGATATAAGAATAAAATATGTGCAATACCATTTCGCATTTGACTTTAAGATCGAACTTAAATCTACAAAACGTGGTTTAATGTGTATAATGTAATAAAGTTAAACTGTTTAGTGAGAAGTAATGGGAAAAACATTATGTAATAAAATTAGTTTTGACGTGAAGCCACAATAAATTAGTTATTAATATCAGCCGTTCCCTATTGTAGTTAGTCGGTATTGTGCAGGCTACCTGTGTGCTCTGTCCGTTTAATAATGATGCCTACTCTAATTAAGTCCACTACACCAATGTTTGGAATTAATTAGTGTATTGTTTAATTGGCATCTCTTGTTATCTGTTTGTTTGGATTATTTATTCATTAGTGGTGTTTGTGACAGTAGCTGTTAAGGTATAATGTTTCCATGAATGCTTTTGTTTAATTAATAGTTATTTTAATAGACGACCCAGCTGCTTTTTGCTCAGTCTTTAAACTACCAGATATAACTTTGATTCAAAGCTGGAACTTTTAAAATTTTCATAACATTTTGGAACAAACCACCGTAGAAGAAATCATTTTTGTCACATTATAGAACGTAAAAAGTTCCATGAAAAAATAATAGTGCTTGTTTTCTTTTGTTTTTAATTAAACGTTCAAATAAAATTATTTGCAGTCCGTATCATTTAACTCTTGTCATAAATGATTTAAAAAAATAAGAGAGAAGTAGCCATGCGTTGTCAGAGACAGGGCCGCTGGTGACGTCACGCGCAGGGCAGCCGACAATGCGGGCCGCAGCGCGTGTGGCTTGATTACACCTGTCCGTCACGATTAATAGAATATTGTGTGTGATTCAAATTGAATTAGCCCACCATTGTGGAATTAGCCGTGTATGTTTCGTACAGAGTATTGCTTTTGAATATTTAGTAGCCAATTTAGATCTAGTTGGTATTGTGATTTGACGGCAGGACAACCGCTTCTCAGGACGTTTGAGGACGTAATAGTTTTATTATTAATTATTAATAATAATAATTTAGAATGGTATTAATAATATTTAGCATTAATTAGTACGTATGTAGTAAACATGATTGTTTTGGCGACTGTCAATATTCAACATACAAATATTTATTTATTTTGAATTTCGAATTTTGGTTTGTAGTAGGTTTTTTTTTTATGGGAAAGAACATCGTATTTATATACACTATGTTTAAATATTTACCTTCGTTATAGGCACCCGTGGTTTTTACGGCTATTTGACCACGAATATGTTCCGTTGATGGTTCAATATTTGCTTGGCACATTATAAAACACGGATGGTTAGGCAGTTGATGTTTGGCCAGCTGTCGTGCCGTACTTTAGCAGAGCTTAACCGACTGTATGAATGAGATCTGGAGCTTTATTTTTCGAAAATAGTGAAATTATTTAAAAAAAAAATGTTGCAGTAATTTATTCAAACATTTACTCGTTTATAAAATTCAAATACAAGGAGATATTGCTAGCCCGTTACAACATACTAAGGGACACCCTTACTGGTGTTTTATTAATTCTGAGTGCGATAGTTGTATTTAAGAATTATTAATTTGTCTTTCAGCGTGATTTATTTAAGATAAATTATTTTAATGATAATGTTTTGGAGCTCCCACGCTTAGATAACAATTGAAGTAAGGCGCTGGAAGGATCGCGTGTAACAGTATACGCCTGTTAGACTAATTTAGGTGGAAGATCATCCTCGTAATTAATCCACTTAGAAACAACCCACGCGGGAGAGTTGCTTTGAAACTGGATGCCTTGCTTGCCTCTTGCAGTTTCAGACTTCGTGCCTATTATCTCTCTCACTTGTAGTGTTTAATAATGGTGTTTTGTTGCATGAAGACTACTTGAATTGTTTAAAGGGGTATACTGCATCTATGATGATGAGTTAGAGCTTCGTAACTAGGCTTTCGTCATTTGTTTTAATTATTGTGCGAAATTAAAAAGTAGGAAAAATTATTGTCAAATTAGTTATTAATAAAAATATTCTTTTCGTTTATTAGTAAGCATTGAGTTCATTCATTGATGAAACCATGCATTCAATGATCAACATAATTTTAGCAAAGAATTATAGATCTTATGTCTTGAGCTTTAAAGACTAAAACCGTCAAATGTAGCATTCGTTCACACCATAAAGTGCGAGTAATGCAATACCAGTGTCCCACAACGAGCTATTGTGCGAATTACTAGCTGCGAAATAAAAACATGCGACGACCACTTTTTTGTGAACCCTCCGCGTACATATTAAAAGGTGCAGTATGGCCCTTGTCACGGGTACAACTTGAATTGTCTGATTAAGTTCTTTCATAACGGAATTTGGAGTTCTGTGAATACTTGTTGATGAACCGAACGAACGATTGTTCGCGTTGAACATTGACCATTATGAAGATCATGTCTGAATTCGTAATAATAATATTATATCTATGAGTATTGGTGATTAAATGAAACGAAACCCCATTTGAATTTTGTTTGATTGAAATGACAATGATAATTATCTTTACTAATATTATAAAGATTTGTATTTTTGTATTGAAATAATTCAAAAACTATTGGGTTGATTGTAATAATTCTTTCACCGTTAGAAAGGTAATTTATCTATGAGTAACATAGGCTATATTTTATAATATCATGCGGACGAAGTCGCAAGCAACAGCTAGTGTTTAATAGAATGAAATTCAATAATCAAGTTTGATAACTCTTAACTTTATTTTAAGCGGTTAACGTCATACATTTTCAGGACAAATTAATTTTAATTAGGGGAAATCAAATTAATTCGCTAACTAATTGGCATGAATCTGAACGGTTAACATAACTTCACGGTTCGGGGAAACGCATCGTTATATCGGACAATGATCTATTGGAAATTGATACCATAATAATTCTATAACAATAGCTTTTACAACAAAATTAACATATTACCCTAAGAGCTAATGTTATTAAGAGACTTTATGATTACCCAATTTTCCGATTTCTACATAAAAAGTGATCAATCGTATAATATTAAAAATGCCTAACAAATGATTGCGTCTTGTAAATCTATACATATAATAAAATTGGAAAAAAATCCAGATATCAAGAAGATGATGTATTTGCGTTGCTGATAACGAAAATCGCATTTAAACAATATTTGTCTGTCTGTCCGCAAGCCGCGTTTGGTCCGGGTAATCTCCGAAACGGCTGGGTCGATGTCGACCGGACTTTCACTGAAGGATAGCTGACATACATAGATGGGCATATTATAGGCTACTTTTTCATCTTAATATTGCGTGGACGAAGTGGCGGGTAACAGCTAGTATATAATAAAAATAATATAAAAGAAATAATAAATTTTCACCCAGAAGACCCAAACATTTATGAGAAAAGTTTTTTAGTCAATAAAGAATCAAAATAAGTTGGAAACTTCCTCAATACCTTTATGTGCCGATGGTTACGAAGTAAAACAGAGAATTTCTGCGATGAATTTTGTTAGAAAAATGAACTTACATTTTACATAATAAAGAAAATTTTGTTTAAAAATCTAAATAAATATTATAATATTGTGTTCATATATGTACTCGAGAGGTTAGTTTTTTTTTCCTTGCAGTATATTAACAAAAAAAATCTTAAGTTCGATTCTCGCTTCTACGTGTGCATGTTTTATGAGAAAATTATTTTTACTTATGATACATTAATAATAATAAGCTACTTTCTACATGTTTTAAAAAAACGCTTTAAGCTGTGACTTTAATATAACGCGAGAGGCCATTGTCCTTTATAATTTGAAAGCTCAAATAAAAGCTTATATTTTTATGTTGCATACCAAGGTAATGCTCATTAATCTAATTAAAGCACTATATTAAAGTATAAACATTATATTTAACGAATAAACTTTTAAAAATAAAAAAAAACATCTCATGGATTTAATGACATTTCAAAAGAATACTAAACAATTATAATTTAAATTCCATCCGCCACAGAGTGAGTTGTGACTAAGGGAATTCTTTAGTGGAGGTTTAATGTATGGTATCTACACTAAGTGACTGTTAAACTAACTTTATGAAGGCAGGATATCGTTAATATCTTCAAGTAAGAAAACGTTTATTGACTAAATAAAACACAAAGCCATAGTAAGAGAATGTTAATTAAGTGCTTTTCGTATCACAATTAGTATGATATACAATTGTTTTATTGTCAGCACATAAAGAGGAATTAAAACCTGTAATAATAGATTTATATTTAAAATAACATTGCTATTTATGTAATTGGGATTTTAATTGTTCCATTGAGAATTAAATTTGAAGATTTCTCACTAGTTAACTTTAAATTGTTTAAATTTGTACATCGTTTGGGAATAATACTTTCCAACAAAGTTTAATGTTATGAATAAAGTTGACAAACCTGTTGTGTTCTAAATGTTTTTGGCAATTTAATTAAAATGTGGTAGATAAATAACATGTTAAGATGTACTAAAAAACCTATCATTATATCAGTTCGGTTTTCTCTTTTAAACTATGAAATAAAACTAAAAACACCTAAACCGTAATACATGGAAATTATAACGATGTGCAAACGATAAGCGAAATAAATTAGAGAACTTAATTGTATTTTCTAAATCCTCTCATTCCTTTGAAAGTTTAAATAAACTGAAGTCCTAATGAACTTGTTTAGAGTTTATTTGATTTAATTTAGTTTGAAGTTTGAAAATTTTAATACGAAGTAATTGTTTAAAGATATTAAATAAGTAACTGCTATACTTATGATTTACTAGTTTTCGCCCGCGACTCCGTCTACATGGAATTAATAAAAAACAAAAATAAGTAATTAGCCTATGTAATCTTTCAGACTATTCTCTACATTTATGTCAAATTTCAGCAGTTTACGCTACATCTAAATAGTCGCATTTATGATATTAAAAAAAAAATCTTACTTCTCAATAAGATTAATTTATTTTTCTTAGTACATCTAAAGATATAAAGATGTCAGAAGCAAATATGTAACCTTGTAGCTCATACAACATGCATGTTAGTTTATGTTATCATTACAGATGGCGAAGACAAATTTTTGCACCAAGACAAAAAATACATTTTGCGTCATTTCGTCTTTATTAAATTGTCACATGGAAGAAAATATTTATATTACAAAAAGCATTTATCAGTTATTTTAATCAAATTATAGCAAAACAAGACAAAAATTAACAAAACCTTTTTCCAAGATACTTTTTGTTCTTCTGATTAAGTATTATCTTATGTTAATATTTACTAAACATCGCAATAATGTATTAAAAAATAATGTTGCAAATTCCTTTACCAGGATAATAAATAATACACCTTTGTTCGAATAAACAAGCAATTTATTTTGTCGCGCGGAGAAAATCTATCCTTGTCAATTAATTTTGTCCCATATCGCGTTCTACGTGAGTTTCGAGGCAAAATAAACTTGTATTCATGTCTTTTTATAGGAATGTATAAGAATAATTATATTAATACCTTACGCGACGTCCCTAATAATATTACTTAGTACTAAAAAATCATACAACGGGACGTGTTGGTCAATTGTTATTAGCATATCGCTTCATGTAATATTTTAATATTAATCATAGTTGAAATTACAAGTAAGCTACTCAGACCTTTAACCTAAGGTCATAGGTTAGAGTTTCAATGACATTTTCTCAAAACGGTAAACGTTCATAGTCAGATTCGGTGTTAAATATAGCTAAAACATCTTGCAAATCATCATCATCATCACCGCCAACTTCACTATACGTCCCCACCGAGGGGCTTGAAGCCTACCCTAAGTTAGAGTGACTAGGCCATAGTCAACCATGCTGGCCAAGTGCGGGTTGACTTCACACATATCTTTGAATTTCTTCGCCGATATGTGCAGACATCACGATGTTTTCCTTCACCGTAAAAACGTCGGTTAAATTATGTACATATGAAAAATCTTAAATCACATTGGTACGGCGGGATTCGAACCCAAGTTTAAATGCTGAAACCACTGAGCCACCGACGCTCTTAAAATGTAGTATAATTTCTCAACATTTTTAATTACAATTAATTCCATCATACTAAATATTTCATTTGCTGACATATTTCTTTAGCATTTGAATTCTTTGATCAAAACTAAAACGCTAGCATAAAGGAATGTTTGAAATCTTGCAACTAACTAATCTTTTTGATCCCGAAATAGAGTTTACAGTTCATTGAAGTGAGTTATAAAATTTGCCAAGTTATTTCGATCTACCCTCACGTTATGAATAATTCAGAGCGTTTAATAACTAGAAGTGTAGTCTGGGGATGTCCCGAGACGACAAACCTTTGTCCTTCCTTTTATTATAAAATTCAATGTATCTTGTATGATCGATGCATGAGCTACAAAACTATAGTCGTTACGATTACGTACAACCACACTTACAAACCTTGATTTGTAACTAAGCGAATATTGCACAGTATGGAATTTATGGAACTTTGAATTTCGCATCGCCTTTTAGTTACAGCCTTTGTTACATATTTAAATATCGTTCCAGTATTCGACTGTAAATCTAGTAATTAAATAGTAACTGTATTCCCTTACTGTGTTAGTTTTAGATATGATTCTTTGTTTATATCGAAAATAGCAATTATCGGAAACTTTTTTTTTTATCTTCTTTATTTCTGTCGTTTATTGCTTTTGCATTATAGATAATTTCGCTTTGCAACATTGCATTTGTTCTTCGTGGCCGGTTTGCGTTACTGTAGCGATAGCATCTGAAGATAAAATCGACCCGCCAAGATCATGTACGCCTACAAATCCACTATAAGATTCCGGTCTAGACCCGGCGATGTTAATTTATTTCTTCTTCTTCTTGTTCAATTATTTTAAAGCTATAGTCGTTCAATTCGTTGTGTTTTGTTTGTCATTAATTGTACCCTTAATAATTTAAAAATAAATCAGTCTGGTAATAAGTATTGTTGTTTTACTTACAGTTTATTCTCAGCTTAGTTATGTTTACTAAAATCATCTCCTAGTTTAGGGTTCTCATACTAAATTTACACTAAGGGAATCACTTACTGGCCTTACTTCACGTTTTCAAATTAACGTACATTGAACCATCTCTAATTATTTACTTATCCATCTAATGCTGAGTTTCTGAAGTTTCACTTATTTCATCACTAGCTGTTGCTCGCGACTTCGCCCGCGTTAAATTAAAAAGTATAGCCTATGTTACTCACAGATAAATTACCTTTCTAATGGTGAAAGAGTTTTGAAATCGGCCTAGTAGTTTTTGAGTTATTTCAAAACATACAAAAATGTAAATCTTTCCCTTTTATAATATTAGTATAAATTACCTAGCGATTAATTAGTGTTAGGTTGACCTAAGTTTCAACGGAGTTAAACTCAAGTTATAGTTCGGAAACGCATTTAACAAATTTATCGAACCCAAAACTATCGAATGGTTAAACATATATAAATCATGTAGACTATCGAACAAAATAAACTATACATAATCTATAAGTATTAATAATCAATTATATTAACTGGTTTTACTTAAACTGAACATTTCTCTTTGCAGGTATGTTACCGAAAAGTATCTACTTACGTCTGAAGCAGCAATCAACACGTTTCAACTGGTTCCCGTTATAAAATGCGACCGGGAACTTTTACAAT
This sequence comes from Papilio helenus, assembly GCA_026546675.1. NCBI lineage: Eukaryota > Metazoa > Arthropoda > Insecta > Lepidoptera > Papilionidae > Papilio > Papilio helenus. The sequence goes on along the minus strand of JAOCNA010000028.1, from coordinate 5,999,081 downwards.
TGCCGCAAAGTAAAGTTTACTGCAGCTCCGCCATTCGCATTGAAAGTTGTAAGTTTTTAACTTGGTCCTTCGAGCAGTATAAAAGTTAAATATAATGGAGTCCTTTTTCGTAATGGTCTTGTAAAGATAATGATCAATTAAATTGTGCAATTGTTACAATGTCGTATTTATTTAGGCTAGTATTCTTCAAAGAATTGGTACATTATTAAATACCACGCGAGGTTAAAGTCTTGCTATATTTGTTACGTAAAATCCTTACACTCTTAGTAAAAACATCTCGAATGATTTAAAAAATCTCAACTAAATCCGGTTTGAATTTAAATAGTTATCATTACCAACCAAATATCGCAATATTATATCAATCGATTTTATCTTACATTTCTAGTTAAAATAGGATTTTGTACAAACAACATAATAAACTATGCTAAATAAATTCATTTATTATCTATAAGAGGCCGGAATTTAATGTTTACTAAAACTTTAGCTGAATAACGATTGTTGCTAGATAATAAAATCATAGAAAAAGTTAATGTTTTCATTTTTTTTAATAATTTAACCGCATATGTATTGACTTGATGCTCAAGTTAACTTGGTTTTGCTTGGTTAAATAAACAAAAACTACAATCGTTTCCATTTTAAACCAATTCAGTATTTTTTTTAAATAATACGGAATAAATAATTAAAAAATCGGATATTAGTATGTACGTACTATAATTTTTTTTATGTTTGTTTTTGAAAGTAGAAGTTGTCAAAAAAGCCTTTTGTATTCGCGTGTCGATCAAACCGATATGTCACTTTTTTATCGATATTCACATTCAGTAACTGCTATTAATATCGCGTCGTCGGAAACTTCTTTTAAACTTCTAACTTACTTTTAGATCGATAGATGTCGTGATTAATAACTTTCGATACAAACGCGTTTATGATCACGCGAAATGAAAACGAACTGAAAGTCCAAACATCCGCCAACCACCATGCACAGAGAACGACTGAATTTCAACTGAGGCAGGCTGGATTTCAGACACGTTTTTTTTACCGTCCATTAGGCGCTTCGGATTTTGTTAGTGGCCAGAACAAATGGTTCGTTAATTAAAAGATTTTTGCACTACTATCTCTGCGCTATTCTTTTTTATTTTATATGCATTCGAAATTTGAAATTCTAAAATTAATTTTATTGTAATTAAATCACCATAGTATTTTTAAAGTAATAATTGACTTAAATACTTGTAATATAAAATTTTATAAACACCGTTAGGGATAGGC
>JAOCNA010000028.1:5807831-5821189 GCA_026546675.1 Papilio helenus | reverse complement strand
CCTTGAGGTAATTCCTTAACATTGTATAAAGATATTTTAGATTTGTCTGTTGTCATACTGTAAAAACGACCTTCAATAACTTCTGAATTTTTTGTTTGGATTTGTAAAAGTTCTCCCTTCATGTACAGGTTATCCATTTTTAAAGTTTAACTTATAATTAAAGTGCTAGGTTTGATTATAGTACTTTTAATCTTTCTTAACAGGCTTAGGTGTTTTTTCTGCCTCACCATATGCTCTATAAATATACATGCCTAGTGTAACATGTAGTGCAATTACTGCAACTATAGCAGAATAGACGCTGCTTGTAACGTTATCAAGTCGCAATATTCCATCAAATACAAGACTTTTTACGAAGAAGAAGGATACTACGGGTACTACTATGATAAAGAGACAGTACTTGATCACCGTCCGAAAGACAATAAAGTCTGGTAAGTCCTGAAAAAATATTATAGTATAAATACTTCGTATGTCTGTAAAATCAATCTTACGGCTATTGATGTTTCAGTTATGACTTACATTGGCGCGGCCTTCGATCATCATAAAGTTAAAGAAAAAAGCAAATGGAAACAAATTTAAGTTAAAAAGCACATTCACTTCATCAGTCACCTTCTAATTAGTTAAATTCCTATTTGAAAAGGAGAAATCGAAACTCTTATCTTGCGAAATATTGCATGACAAAATTTTTGACGTTTTTGCTCTAAAGTTGCCATTGTGTAAAAATAATAAACTGTAACTTCGAGCTAATGTTGTCAGTATAAGTCGTGTTTGTAAGGAAAAGGATCCACGGTGTGCCGTAAAATCAGCTACGGCCTTAGGGTTGCGGTCGTAGGCCGTAGATTTTGTAATTGTAGGCGCGAAAGTCGTAGGTCGTAGAGCACGGCCATAGCATTGGTACCAATGCTTCGATCAACTTCGAGTCTTCAAGTTACTAATACTGAGCTGTTAAATAATGTTAAACGAAATCGAACCACCCAACTTAAAATTATAGTAAAGCTTATTTAAAAAATGGAAGCGGGTACGACTTCAGTTTCTTGTTTCTATAGATATAAGTAAAATTAAAAGGTCATTAGATATTAAAATGACTATGAATTTACTGGTGTTCCCATTTGAACACTTAACTTAACTTATATCTGCAGGCGATATGTGGGTATGTGAATTTGAATCTTTTTATCAATATGTAAACTTTCACCGAAAGATTTAAAAAAAATATATTTTATGCCGTTATAACACGGCGTTACGCTGTTGTGGTTTTGTAAAGGGGCGATTATATACCCGGATGACCTTATACAATAGAGGTGTGAACTGAAACACTTTATAATTTATAACACATATACGGTCATTTCCACCCAGAACCTTGTTGAAGTAACAATATTAACCTGTACAACAGCACTCACAGTGAAATTACAATGAATAAAATACATTACGGATTTATATTTACCTTTCTCGTGAGTTTTTCTTTACCGTCATAAGTGTTATAAAAGCTTAAAATTCCAACTTTAACTTCAATGAATTTAACAGATCGAGATAGACGGTACTTTTGTTGACCTCAAACAAATACAAAAAGCTATTTTACAATGGAAGAATCAGAATTCACTTAATTTTGGCGAGGTTAGATTGTTAAAAGTGAATAGATGATACATATCGTATTAACAACCCCTATTCTCATTTTCATAAAATATGATATGAAAATTTAATTTTTAGATTGGTGTAACGAGTAACGGTATATTTGATTTTGGAGATGTGAAAAATAAATTATTACAATGGAAAACACAAAAACTATCACAATTATGTCCATCTAATGGGTAAGTGACGTAGGTAGTTGTATGCTTTATATGCATAGCTAGAAATAAATAATTTTGTGTTTCGAAATTTTTTTGTAGACCGCAACTGCAGAATTTGTTGAATTTGGTTTGTAGCACAGCGCAACCCACTAATGTTACTCTGAGAGATGGATGTATAACATGTTTTTCAAGAGTTACATCTATGCCCGAGGTTAGTTAAATTTTAACATTTGATACATAAGTAAATTTCATTCAATTATGAATAAAATTTGCTTAAAAACCATTCACACGTACTTTTATTTCAGGGACCTCAAGAGCTCAGCGCTTTAAGTGCCTGTGCTGTACAATATTTTACGAACACTTCTTATGCAAGCTGTGCTACGGCGTTAATGGTAAAAATTAACTTTAGTGTAAGACTTGTTAGCACAAATTGATCGTTAAAGAACCAAACCAAACATTTTTTGCTTTAGACTCTATCAACATTTCGCTTCTCAATAAAAACGCTTTCACTGCAACATAACAATTAACGAATTATTTTACAGGCATTGTCAACATCTGCACTTAATGTTCAGTCATCGGGATGCTATATGGGTTATTGCGATTTTGTACGCTGCTTAAGAAGAGTAAATTCTATTAACTTGGTAAAAATAAATATAGAAGTATCAATTACTTCGCGGACGACCGATTAAATACTTTACAATTTGTAATTTTTAGGTAACACAATGCACCCGAGAAGCGAGGACTGGTGTAAACATAACTTTGGATAGCGATAACGTTCGATTTTATACTAATGTAACGTCGTGTATTCTTGCAAAAACGCGATGTGGACCATTTAATCCAATTACTGGAGAACCGCAAACTCCTGGTTACACTTCGTCAGGAGTAAGAGTTAGTAATGCCCTTCAGTTTTCGAGTACAGGTGAACTTAGGGTATTAGCTTTTTCGACGACCACACCGGTAAAATCATCATTTTGTTCAACGACATCTAATTTAACGCAAACTAGTTGGTTAACTAACGTTTGTTAAAATTAAGTAAATTGTTGATTAAAGTTTTGTCTTAAAGAGTGTCTCCTTATTTCCATAATAACTAAGTGATCTTTGCCTCCCCGCACCTCATGACTTTATTAAAAAAACAAAGTTTGTTTATGTCACAGTTAATGTCACTGTCATTGTCTTTTTGTATTTTGAAATGTTTACAATTAGTTAAATTATTTTTTATTTGAAAACCTGCTGTTGGTGACCAAACTGTTTATGCAAGTCTTGATTCCTGATACACATCGTAAGTAGTGTTGTTTATCAGTATAAAACTTTTAAAATGCGACAGATGAAAAATTCAGCCAAAGCTCTATTGTAAAACATAACATTAAATGTTGAAACATTCCTAAATTATAATTCAATTCTGTGTTTTTGTTGCTGTTATTACGATTAACCTAATAAGCCTATCTTATAGACTTAACATTATTAGAACCCATATGTTAGGAACCTTTGAAAACTAAAAATAAAAGTCTCAAAATTATATTATAAAAAGTTATTACAATACTTTTCACCTAAATCACGTTGCATTATTTATAAGCCTATTTTATAGCTAGTTTTAATAAGAAATTGTGCATGAATTATTTTAAAAACCATTTTCAGTGTCTTTGATGATAGGTTCTATAGTTATAGATATAAAATAAATCAGTTCATTTATTTTAGTTATGAGGTTAGAATGTTGTATAATTGTTACACTACAATACAATACATCATATACTTAAACAATGTTTTTACTTTTTCAAAGAAAATTATCAATCATTGTATGCGGCCAGACAAAAATGTTTGTTGTCACCATTATAATGTAGGTTAAATATAAACATGGCAATTTTTTGTAAACTTATCATTTTATTTTCTTACTTGCAACACTGGTACATTTTATAACTAAGGTGTTGCATCAATAATTTAATTTTCAAAATTTTACTTCTGTGGCTGCTTTATGTAATTTATTTTTTGTGGTTTTTGATTTTTTCTTAATTTTTTTTCTAGCCTCAATTAGATCATCAGAATCAGAATTATCTGAAACTGGAGGAGAGTTGACTTTGCTAGTTTTCTTATTTTGAACAACACTTGCCACAAAAACACTTTTTCTAAATGTTTTAATATTCTTGCTTTGCGCTGGATTTGTGATTCTAGGGATATCTGTGAAATTTGTATTATTAATGTGACGTAAACTTTCAGATTTTGCATGTTTTAATCTGAAAAAAAGATAAATGTTTTATTTTCTCAAAAAAAAAAAAAAGTTAAACACATTACCAATTATTCATACTAACTTTCCTTTCTTCTTGTTACATTTTACAGGCTTACTTTCTGCTATATCATCATTTTTTGGCACTTTTGTTGAAATCTTTTTTATCTTAGATCTTTTCTTTTTCTTTTCATCTTTGGGTTTATTGAATTCATTTTCAAGTACTTCTAATTTTTTTGAACAGGACCTGGTTAAATACAGTTTTACTTTTAATAATAAAAAACTTGATAATTCTTTAGACTGCATGTACATTGAAGTTTTTAGTATAATCTTACCTAAGTAAAGATTCACTATCGGTGAAATAGGAGTTCATGGCAAAACTTGAGATTCCCCATGATAATGGTCCCTTATCTTCACTCTGTACACCGGTCCATACATTTTTCTTTAGCGAATTCAATTTTACTTGTAGCTCTAATGGTTGTGTGTGTTTATTCTTTATTTCTGATAAATACCTGTGAAAAATTTATTCCACATTATAGTGATAGTTTTACTTAAACTATATTAAAAGAAGGAACATTAACTTACTTAGGTGGAGGTAAATGTCTGAATTGATGCCAAGATGCTGGACTCAATCTAGGTTTTCCAGTAGAATCATTAAACATTGACACACTCCGTGGTCGACTGTACTTCGATGACTTCTTCTCTCGATCAGAATTACATGGAGAATCGCTTGTCTAAAAAAAGATTTACTACCCACTCATTATAGTACTTTTTTATGAATTTAGCATAAGACTGTTGTAGAAAGAGTTTTACCGGCACGGGAAATATTTTTAGTTCAGGTGGCATTTTCTTTTTTCTCTTTGGGTTTACCTTTGCGTTTGATAGTAATTTATGGACTCTCCTAACTGGGCTTAATTTCTCTGCGAATGATTCATCTGACGAACAATCGGTTATTGCGTCTGATGTAAGATCAACGATAGTTCTAGATACCTGAAATTTTTAGGAGTCTGTTTTTGCCCTTGTTTTGATGAAATCTTGGATTTTAAGTTACATTTTAACTTCCATACCTGCATTGTTTCTCGTTTCGTTCTTCTCTTGTCCAAGTTTAATTTCTCTAACCTGATTCTTTGTCTTACTGGTTTCTGTAAATTGAGTTTTATCAATTTAAATTTGCTTTTCCAAAGTCATTTAACTCGTTTAATTTTACTTACTCACATTATATTTTGTTTTGATTTCTTTTGGAAACAAAGGAGAGGGAGGTGGTGCTGTTTGCTTTGCTTCAATTCTGTCTCTATTGACTCCAGCTTCTGAACTGCTGCTTGAAGTATCTCCTTCATCACTGTCATACAAAGATTCGACATTTTAAAATAATCTATCTTCCAATTACATAGCAATATTGGAAAATAAATCAAACCTGGAGTAATCTGAAAGGTCAATGTTCGTTGGTTCGTCAGCATTCGAACCTCCTTTCAATAATCTTGTAACGATTTTATTCCTCAATCGTTCTTTACTCGGATCTTCATCATAAAAATCTAATAGAGTTTCACAAAACGTACGTCCAAGACTTTCGTAATCTTGAACTGAAAAATGCGTGGACATTCTGCTTCCTAATTCTGTTCCTCCGAATGATGCTTCCATTGTATAACTGTTTGAGACTCCAAGCATCCACACTACGACTCGACCAGTACCTTCTTTACTACGTTGGATACGAAATTTACAGTTTTCGAAGGAAAACTGAAATGAAATAAAGTATTAAATTCGGAAACTGTAACATCTATTCTAATGTATGTAGGCTAAAATAGTTACTTTATCTGCTGCGTTTTTATGTAGCATCAAAGGAAAAACCTGTTCCTGCAAATATCTATCAGAATTTCTACGGCTTTCACAGCCATAAATAAATACGTTATGTTTCCGTGAATGTGCGTGTAGATCTACATACATGGCCACTCCACATTCTTCCTGCAATCTAATCGAATTAAATTGAAATTATTTTTAAGAATAGTATGACACGAAATGCAAAGTATGTATCAGAACTTATGATGTCTTTATAATTTCTTACCTCCGTAGCATGACTTTGGTATGCCAAACAGGAGGATACGTTTCTCTTATCACCGTCCTGTATTGCCTATTCAGGTCCTTTCCGGTCAACGAACAACGGTTGTTGCCGACAATTACCTTTAATAATAGTAACATTAACTATTTTGCGAATAATATTTATATTAAAATGTAAAATATCTAGAGCGTCACTTACACCATCCGGATTCAGCATTGGCACTAATTTGAAAATGAATTTTTCCCGCAGTTCGCGTGCTTGATTAGTATCACCCGTCAAATAGTCCATGAAACCTTTCATCATCCATGATGCTGGTGTCTCTCCGGGATGTACTCTTGCTGTTATTATTACGGCTTTCTTTTTCTATAAAATATTTGACAACAAATTTAGTCATGTAACTGATTGTACTTGAATTATTTCCGTGAAAAAGTATGCAATATCTGTTCTGCTATGAGTAATGTTTTTTGATGCTAAGATACTCAATGTATGACAGATATCTGATCGCTTATGTATTGGTCAGGTCAATTAAGAACTTACTTTTTGTTCCATTTCGTTAGTATTCTGGGGAGCAGTTATTGTAAGGTAGTAGACATTATTGCCGGCTAACGTTCGACAAAGCAATCTTAACTTTGAGTAAGTCGATTTGACGGGATGTGCCTGTAGCCTGGACAAGTATTCCTGTAAATCCGAGTACGTATACGGGTAGCAGTGTGCAATGTAAACGGCGTCGTCTGTGTGTGGAAACTCTATGTTAAATGTTAGCGTATAGCTTGGGAATTGTTCCTCTTCTTCGCAACTGTGAAAAAAATAAGTAAAACTGTAACATATGGTTTGTTTGCAATCGTAATAAAGAACCTTTTGTCTGGTTTACTTACGAGGTATCGTTTTTATAATATGCAATGTTGTCGCCGCATCTTCTCCAACCGATTGAATGTAGCTGAGCATCCTTGGTGGAATACAACAGAGGTCGCATGCCTTCGTTATATAAACTCTCAGCCTTTGATAAATTTACGATCGAGAACCTGTAAAAAAGTTTTGAAACTTAGCGTAAATTCAACTTTATGCGAGACAAAAATGAAGTAAGATTACACTAACCTGTACATCATCTGTTTCTTGGTATTCGTCACTCGGAAATAAAACCATTGCATGTGCCTGTTTGTGTAAAGATCCGTTCGTAAATGGAGTTCATAGTACGCGGATGTTATTCGGATAGCTTTAGCCAGGTTGCCGCTTTCGAATCTAGATTCGAACCTCAGCTCGTCGTCACAGCTCGCACTGGTGCAAGCGGATATGAACAACCTTGAGCCGCCAACTGTGGATCGGCTAAACTGAAAAATATCATATTGGTGTCATTGTGATCACGAACCTTCACAGAAGTGATTAATGTATTTCAAAACCTTTCGTGACAAAGTTTATGTGCATGCACCTTCTAATCTAAGTTGAAGCAGTTAGCATATTTACTTTATTTTTTGTTAGTTTTTCTATGCATTATATTTAAAATTGTTAAGACACTAACGTAATTAACTGCACTCATAGGATAATATTGAAATATCACAGTGCCGGCGTCTTCGCCAACTGGTTGGGGTCGCAATTCCTTCCCTGTGGGTACGTAATACGGTTCAGGGCTGGCAGGACTCCACGTCAAGTGTTGTATTCTTTCTTCTACAACCTGTACATTATACGCTATTACAGCGACATTCGCTAAAGCATTAGCAATTTTACTTTGTGTATTTCTAGTTTAAAGGCAAAATATACTAAGATTTAAAAGTAGAAGGCTTTATGATATTTTCACAAATGTATATTTATTTTGTACTTAAATGATATGAGGATAAAACATAGTTCTCACTTGACATTCTGACGGCCAACGTGCTGCTTGCTGCGGACAGTCGAGCTCTTTAGGCAGAGCGAACAATTCCCGAGGCTCCTTAAGCTTAGCAGTTGTCCGAAAAGTTTTTATATCAGTATTTATTTCCAACTGGTTTGTCTTAATATTGTTATGCAGAAAACTTGATATGAAAGTGCCTGAAATTAATATTTCCATCATTTGATAAAAGCAGGACTTAATAGTTTTGATAAGAGTGCAGTTTAAAAAAACTCATGTACTATTTATTAATGGAGGTAATTATTAATTTAATTTAAATATTGAAGTTCGACCGTTATTGTAATCGTGCCGAGAAAAGTCGTTGGTCTCTAATTTTAAACGAACCGAAACACCAAGTTCTGAAACTCGTTATTTGAAATATACTGCAAATTCTGTAAATTTCTCAATCTAGAATGTGTCACTAACTTTAATCTGCTTTTAATTTATTTTACCTTTATTGCATATAGGAAAGAGCGACGCTTGCAGGACCTTAACTTGATCTAGATTGGCGATTAGTAGATTATCTTGCAACACTGGGTCTCTAGTTGGGAGAGTTAGGGTGATTGTTGTGTTGTCGTTGTACTGTTTCCTTTGCTCTTCTCTTTCGAACATCATCACATATTCCTGTGCACTCTCCAATTGTCTCCACCATAGCATTTTAAAATATTTTAAGATTACTTTACATTGATGTTACGTTCATATTGCTATCCTTTGTTTCATTTAACATTGTCTCCATGGTTGCGTTTGATTACGATCGAAAATTTGGCAAGGCGTGGGGAGCTTGCGGGTCGTACGGCGCTCGGCAGCGGACTGGGGTTGTCGTGCAACTCCCTAAAGTTATGGATATTAGGAGACGGATGGTTCACTGATGTCATGTTCGATCGAATTCTTATCGGTTGATTAGTGACGTCAAAGATCAGCCGTTCTGAAGTGCACTGAGCTTTTCCTATCGTTAATTTATGTACGGGGAAATCTGTAATTCAAACTTTCTTGGGAATACTTTAAAATGAATTTCGCCGTAAACATGGATAGTGTTGCCTTAATGCATGAATGCTATTTTGTACTATTCTTTTTATATTTTGTCTCCTTAGTATCGATTTATGTTGAAATCTTGTTTTTAAAAGTCAAGTATTTTTAATTTGTAATATTTATATTATGAGATTGTGAGAATTTCATGAGTCTTTAAAAGACAGGTCTTTTTTACCAGGGTCTGCAGGTCAATACTTTTTTTTTACTAATAAGAGTTTTTGAACTTTTTATCAAGCTTGTAAAGACTTGCTAAAGAAATTAACATTTTCGATGCAATGCATCTAATGAGTGTTCAATGAAATAACAACAGTTCCGCGAACGATCGAAAGGTGACTGCACTTCCGCGTAATGCCTGAAACTTGTAAAGCTAATGGAAGTTCACCGCGGCCCCTGTCGCGGTCGGAAACTTTAGATTATCAAAGAGCTAAGAACTTTTTGATATGCCGATTAAAAGCATGTTTCTTTTTTGTTTATTAGCGTGCTTTATTATTTGGCAATTACGTCTGATAAAGAATTATGTTACAGCACAAATTTTTTATTGCATATTGTATTTTTTTTTTAATTTTCAAAGATATACAAATTTCAATTTTTTTAAGAATAAAAATATTGCCTATTGCATGATAAAAATAAATAACGGGTAGAATAGGAAAAAGTCTATTGTATGGAATTGTAATTTAAAAGCTATGACGTTGAGAAGCCTCGCTATCAGGCTTTTCCATTAAAAATTCAAAATGACTAAACCCGGTACCGGTAAAAAGATTGCTGAAGACATGCGAGGAAATTATTTTTGTCATGAAAGATTGTGTTATTGATTACTGCTGGAGATCGTTTTAGTTTTTTAATCTGTTGCAAACATAATGTAAGAAAATGAGGTAGAAAACGTGATATTGTAGTTTAAATATTATTTATTACCTGCTTGTTACTTAGTATTATACATATACTAGAAAATAGTACCTATAGAATTTTGAGTATTATGGCATAACATGACATGACATCGCTGTAGAAATGATTTTGAAAACTTTTGTAGTCATATTTTCGATTTTGTTTTAACCTTGGTATGTCGATTAGCAAGTTTGTTTTTCGAAATTAAGTATGTGGTAAGGAAATTTAACTCCGCATAGAATTGATCTACGATCGAAGAAAAAAGTAGAGAATCTGTTTCAAAATAAATTAGTAGAAACAACTAGGCGAAAGAATATTGACTAGATTGGTGCCATACAGTGATATGTCTAACTAAATTACGTGTAAAATACATAGATATCATAAGTAAATAATGATTACGTTATTCATATCATAAGTTATATCACTAGTGGAGTTTAGGTTATCAAAATTGTTTTTTGTACATGTATTAATGTTATTCGTTTTAATTGGTATATTATATTTAGTACATTAAACTTTATAGTAGGACTTATATTTTGCTGCTTTTATGATGTATGAATATGCGTTGCCATGGCGACGCGGTTAGTTAAGTCGATAGTTTCCACCAATATCTTCGTGTCAGGATTACAGGTGAGATATTGTACATTCGCAGAAATTGTTTTTACCGTGACTATAGTGATTGGATCTTATTATTTCAGTAGATGTTATTAAGAAACTCAAACTATTAATTTGTGTATGAATTTTGTATAGTATGCTTTTTTTCTGATATTATTTTACTATAACTTTATCGTTTTACATGTGTTGTATTATGATTTGTTTATCATAATATCTTTACAATTTTTAAAGTACTTTTTAAGTATTTCATATTTTAAGAGACCCTAATGGATATTTCCAGAGGGCAACATGCAGATTAAATGTTTATTTAGAGTCAAATCAGGACTTTTGGATTTTGTAACATTTCAAAGATATGAAACCCAAATAGTCATAATCGACTAATAAAATAGGTGTCCAGTAACTATCATAGTGTAGTAATTGAATAGTAAACCAAAATTTGGCTATTTACTCAAACACTAACACATCACGAAACACATATTCGTCTTTCGCGTTATACAGGATTCGTGGTTTCGTCGGCATCGCGGGGTGATTGCCCTGCTCCTGGTACGGGGTATCTCGGATCGATTCCCACTTGTGCACTTAGCGTGTTATCCATCAATGAACTTTGTAGTAACATTACTACGCAATCCTCATGTTTCTTACAAGTTAAGCATGGTTACTTGAACTTTAAACTTCTTAAAACAAATTAGTACTATAGAAATCAATACTAGATTTCAAAACGCTGTTTGCGTGTGTCTTTTCCTCGTGCTCTCAGTATAGTAGCGTATAGTTAATAGCCTATATTTTATTTTCATAATCTGTCCATCGACGATAATTAAGAAACAAATGCCGGTATTAAATTGGCATATTAAATAATTAACTTTCAGAACGCTATTCTATTTCAGGATAAATAAAAATGGGACGAAAAGTGGTGGTAGCGGTTTGCACTCTGAACCAATGGGCCCTCGACTTCGAAGGCAATCTGAGCAGGATACTTCAATCAGTGCAAGAGGCGAAAGAAATGGGGGCATTGTATCGAACCGGTCCTGAATTAGAAATATGGTAAGTAGCTACTTTTCAAAGAGTAAGGTATTTAAAAAGGTACTAAGGTAGGTGCTTAAATGTAATTTTTATTAATCCTGAAACATGACTTTATTTTTAAACTAAACAATAATTTTCGTGGTATATGAGCCCATGTCCTTCCTAATCTATCCCACTACACTAAGCCATGATGTGTTTAGAAAGTGTTGGATATAAATTTTATTACATTATTTCTAGTGGCTACAGCTGCGAAGATCACTTCCATGAGCCAGATACATACTTGCACAGTTGGCAAGTGTTAGCAGATCTATTAAAGTCGTCAACATGCAAAGATATGCTGATAGACGTGGGTATGCCTGTACAGCACAGGAATGTATCATACAACTGTCGAGTCGCGTTCCTCAATAAGAAAATTCTGCTAATCAGGCCTAAGATGATGTTGTGTGAAGATGGAAATTATAGGGAAACTCGATGGTTTTCTTGTTGGACCAAGGTGAAGATTTTAGATATTGGTTTTTCACGCGGATGAAGTGGCGGACAAAGCTAATATATCTTTATTCTGTTTATTAAAGGAGAGACAAGTAGAAGATTATTATCTGCCGCGGATGATCACTGCGATCACAAACCAGACCACAGTACCCATTGGCGACGCAGTCATCGCCACCAAGGACACCTGTATCGGCTTCGAGATATGCGAAGAATTATGGAATCCTCAAAGGTTACTCACTGATTATAATTTCCTAACGTGTAAGTGTATGATCTTCAATATCTAACCCAATGTCTTTATGGGCCACTATTACATAGAACCGCAAAGTGATCTGGCTCTATGTTTTGCCCACCTATTAGAAGCAACTAAAGCAGTAGTAGATAATAGCGCGACTGTCAACGAGCCGGATGTATTTGTAGGACTATAAAGGGATAGAATACGAATTGAAGTTTATAAATTTTGCAGCCGGCATGTTCCCTTAAGCCTCGACGGAGTAGAAATAATATCTAACGGTTCAGGCAGCTATATGGAACTGAGGAAGGCCTACGTCACGGTGGATTTAGTGAAGAATGCCACATTTAAAAGCGGTGGAGCTTATCTGTTTAGCAACCTGCGGGGTTGTGACGGCCAAAGGATATATTTCAACGGATGCTCGTGCGTCGCTGTTAACGGAGAAGTGGTCAGCCGGGGACTTCAATTCGCTTTGCACGATGTTGTAAGTTTTATACAGATATGAATTTAGCAAATCGTAATACTGAATACTAAAGTATAGTAGAATGTTCTAGGAATTTCGTTGATAGTTTTATAATGGAAATAATCATTATTCAAGGAAAGGACAGTGGAAAAACAGATCTAAGACTATGTTTATAGCTGCTATTTATTAATAATTGTGAAGTTACTACTGAAATAGATTGATAATATAGTAGTTTTCTTCATATTTTATAATATCTTTGAATATTTTTTCAGGAAGTAGTAACCGCAACAATAGATCTAGAGGACATCCGCTCGTACCGCACGCAGATCCGTTCTAGATCTCATTTGGCAGCTTCTAATCCTCCCTTTCCTCGAATTAACGTTGACTTTGCATTATCTGACGACGAGGATATACATTTGACTGTGAGCCAGCCCATAGAATGGAAGTATTTGACGCCGGAGGAAGAAATTGAATTGGGTAAGAAATATTGATACACAGACAGAGAACTTAAAGCGCGTAGGGGGTGTGGCATAGTGGGCGTAAACCTTAAAATCACGCCTTCTAACTGTGTTCCTGCCATTTGTGATTGTTTATATTCGTGTCTTTTTTCTGTGTGTTCAGGTCCTGCGTGTTGGCTATGGGACATAAATTCATTTGAACGTTTTGTATACATTGAGACGATGACACAGAACAATAAGACGTAGCCTTTATATGTGTACAC
>JAOCNA010000028.1:5775610-5785926 GCA_026546675.1 Papilio helenus | reverse complement strand
CCGATTTGGAGTGGACTTTCACTGAAGGGTAGCTGACATAGACGGGTATATTATAGGCTACTTTTTAATCTTCATATGGCGTGGACAAAGTCAGGGCAACAGCTAGTAATAAATAAAATCCAATTAAGACGGGATAACTAGCTTAAATATACAACTTAGTTAAAACCAAAAAAAAGTAATGTTTTGTTACACAAAAAGTTTATAATGCACTAAATTTTTTATTTACCTACATGATACGGTGGATATAAAAATTATAAGCCATAAAATTGTTATGGTCTTGGTTTACAATTTTTAAAAAGTCGTGGTCTGATTATAGGATTTACCAAAAATAAGACCAACTCATAATGATTATTAAGTTTCGATGCCGAATAAGCTTCTTAAATATTTGGACTGACACTAATACCATTTATATGTGTATGATATGCTATATAACATGAAATGAGGGTTAGGCCGCCATACACGAGCTTCAACTAATCATACAGATTACTCCAAGCGATTTGCATAAGATGATATTTTAGTGACGACTGCAAACTATGATCTGTGTCTGGTAAACATTAATTGCGATCAGCCAAACAATCTTACGACATTGACTTGTCGCTGTTAGTACTGACTGCTTGAAGTAGTCCGTTTATAGCTACCCTTAAAAGTTTTTTACATACGTACATAAATTCGAATTCAGCTGTGCCTATAAAATCCTTGATTAAAGAGAGACTTCTGAATATTGCAAAAGTGAATGGCACTGTCGATAGTTCTTGCAGACGTATGTAAAAAAAACATATTGGTGGCATATTGAAAATTAAGGATCGTCCGTATACTTTAATATACTAACAAATTAAAAAATTTAGATAAAAGAGTATAAAATTGAACAAACAAAAAATGACCAAGATATTTGTCCAAACAAATGAAGTATGATTCTTCTATTTCTCAACTCATTATCAATTATAGCTTTGGCCGTAAATTGCTATAGAAAGAGGTAGCGCGTAGAGCGTTGTTTGTTTTACTCCAAAAGAGGTAGTAACGTAAAACAGTATGATTAAATATAATTTACCAAAAGTCTAAGCAACGGTAATCCACGCTTCAGTCAATTGTCAAATAGAGATTCTTAAACTAATTTACTCAGGCGTGCCGTGGTGGAATGCCGTAACTTGTGTGATTAGGAAATCTTTTTGACTATGTGAATCGTGCGTCTGAAAATTCTCAAGCGTCCGTATATGTTTATACCTATACCGGTTGTCAAAAGGCTGCGCCGGCGCAGGCGTGGTGGTGAGAGGTGCGCGAGGGGCAAAGCGCGGTGGGGAGGGGCGGGGGAGTGGCAGGGCCGGGTACAGCGACCGCAATAGCACTGCCGCGTCGCCGCTCGGCGCCCAGCCATTGCCAAGATCACGGCTCGCGCATGCGCGGCGAATGTCAGCCACGTCACGATCTCAAGCTCAGCGCACTCGGCAATCAATAGCGTACCTTCACCACGATCTCAAAATATTGGTAGTCGCGCCCCGACGACGATACGATCTTACAATCGAGATACAAGATATATTTTATCTTGATAAATCAATTGCCGGTCGTAATTGATGAGTTTGCGAATTGAAAGCACCTATTTAGATGAATAATCTTCATCGGAATCAATGTCTAGAAATAATACTTATTATTCTAAGGTTTGTCGAAAAAGGATAACTTCAAAATATGTGGACATTTTAGAGCAATTAATACGTTTAAGGACATGAACAGACATGTTATAAAGACACTTCAATCATGGTATCTGTAAATTGGCAGTTTATTACGAGTAGTCTACTGTATGAGTATGACGTATAGGTACGTGGGTCCGTGCTCGGTACGTATTGTATCATTTGTTTACCAATCACGCACCGAAGCCGCTCCCCAAACGAGTTGCTATTATGCAATCCTCTCACATCAATACGGACGTTTTTTGCCCGAGCATCCCCACGGTAAATAACGCCGTAGTCTCGACGAGTTCTGCTTCGACCGTCGCTTTAGTATAATAGCCCTCGCCCTATCTTTATATGGGCCGGGCCGTAGCCTCCCGCGATCCTCATTCAATTCACGTAAGGTAGCGGCTCTAAGGACCGGGTTTTTGTAATGGCGCAACAGGTAGAAAGGAAAGGATTGCGAGCATACCGAGAATGAGACGGCGCGATACCATCTTCAGAGGCCATCTCTCTCTCGCGCGTTGCCGCGACGGCCAAGCGGCGCAGGCGCTGGAATGCCGTACGATTTGTGCTTCGCTCGCTGCGGACGTTTCGTATAGTTCGCTGTTGCTGTACGTATGTCTACAGGTTAGCGCATAACCAACACACACTGCCCTAATGCGTATGGGTCATATAGCGGGATCCTCAGTTTAGCCAGTGAAATTATATTGAAAGGGAATCTGATCATTTTTGTCCATTTTAGACGCATTGTTAACACAGACCTTTGATTTAGTTTTCCTTAAATTTGATAAAGTACTACATTTTTTTCTAACAGATAAATTACTAGAAAAAGTTATAGGTTTCCTAACAATTTGATAACATTAAGTATAGTTCTCAGTCTTAAGTCTCTGAAATGAAATATGTTTTGTTTGTTACTTTTTAAAATGTGGTCTAAGTTACTATATGTGAAGAACTCTGTGATCTAGGCTTTGTCATGAATACTTAGTTTGGTTCATTTAGTATCGAAAGGGGCAAGATTTACAGAACTTACTAAATTAATTTTATGTTTGTGATTTTTAAACACTAAAAAATCATCAAATACTCGCCAAGCCTGCAAAACCGGGTTTTGTTTTCGGTTATTTGATTGCAAAAAAGGTTTGCGGTAATTTGAAGTTATTTTTATCATATTGTAAATATTTAATGCTAGTCATTTACATTCAGTATTAAAATGTATAATGTCCTGTTATGATGTACGTCACTTTTACATAAGTCACGTTTTTGCAAAATAACATGTATTAGTGTTAAAATATTTGCGCATTTAATTTTAGAAGCTTCATTGTTCTTCTCCAGTTATGAAGTATAGAAACTGTTGAATCGATTGACGTCAGTAGCTGGTACGATAAAAAACCACGGCGATTAAACTGTACTCATTCTAAAAGATCAAAACTCTCTTGCCAGTCGGGTAAAAAGATATCAAGTTCCTAATATGAAATACATGTCCTTAGCGACTTTGTGCGCGCGTTATTGAAAAACAAAAGTAAGTAACCCATTTCTTCTAGATCATGCTCCACATCTATGCCAAATTTCATCGAGGTCCGTTCACTCGTTTAGGCAGCCATCCAAACATCCATCCATCTAAACTTTTGCATTTATAATATTTTAGTGAGATATTAGGAAATTGCTATAAATACTTTAATAACCAAATAAGCTATGTAACTAAAAGAAATGTACACTAAGTGGCCAGTTTTGATTAAGGTTTGAGATAAAAGCACGCACGATAGAGTGCAGGGGGGGGTGAAGGAGTCTGCTAGATAAGGGTAACATAAAGTGGTCCTTAGCACGATCTTCATATCAATTCTAGTAGTGGATGTTTTTTTGTCATTATTTTTGTGGTTAGAACTTAGAAAACAGATATGATCAAAGTATTTAAATGCAAAAGTTTAGATGTATTTGTAGAACGTTTGTTAGAATTTGTAGCCTAAACTGCTGAACGGATCTAGATCAAATTCTGCATAGATGTAAGTAGTCTGGAAGTTTTTTTTTAATTCGGCAAACGGAGTTGCTTGTATTTATTGACATGTTTTTGCAAATGTCACACAAATAATCATGATGTACCCTCTGAACATTTGTTTAAAGTGTAGCAGCACCATAATTTCTGTATAGGATTCCAGTCTGTCAAGCATCTTTTGGCTTGGCTTGCTGATAAGCTTTTGTATCCCTTCCGTAAATTGAGACTTTCACTCTATTTCACATAAGTATTTAATGAAATCCAAGTAAAATATTTTATCTCTGTCTAACCAATTGAGTTTTAAGGCGACATGTTTTTTTAAGACTGCGCTCACAGATTACTGGTAATTTACCATATGCACATGATAGATTGGCCGTGCGAGCAGCGCCGGTCGTGTTTCTTGAGTAAACAAGACGCCAAGTCGCCGGTCACATAAAAAGTTTCCTCCGAGATCCGGTCCCACTGGTCCGTAAGATCGACGACCTCCGTTCGCCGTTTGACTTAATGGAAATTGCTTTTCTTGCTTCACCCGACTCTTTGTGGGATCATTTAATTGATAAACATTTAAATTGTACATTTGCCATCCTTATTACACCTTGGTCAGTGGATCTAACTCATTGTACTCACAATAACAATAGAACATTTTAATTGACAACGTTTACAAAATATTTAAATTAGAAACTGTGTGATTAGTTGTTGGTGTATATTTTGAAGAAATTATATGGAAATAAATGAGAATGTATTTTATAGGTATAATTTTAAGGTAACCTGCTGTCTTCAAACATAAAGTTAATGCATCAGATAAATATTTGACAAAAGTATGATCAGAATATTCGATAATCACGGACAAACACTTCAACTTAACTTGTCTGTAGTGATGCACAGTTTCAATCACGGGATTATAGATTCTGTTGACTTGAAATAAGGTTTGTTTTTCATTGATACGGTGAGGTCGCGAAGCTCGACGTGCACTTACATCAGTGGCGATAACGTTACGCGACTTACGACCGGTTACGTGGCACCTCGAGGTTCTTTTCTTCAACATGTTTCTGATTTAACCGGTAAAACAATTAACAATTCTTACACGTGCTGCGCAAATTTTACACTTTGTTAATTTCAGCGTTGTTAGTGTCGGAGTAACAAAGAATAAACAGGTTTCTGGAGTTTTGTCGTCGTTGCAGGACAACGGGGGCTGCTTGGGCTTAAAAGCTTGATGTTTCCATTTTACCTTGGAAATTAATGTTCAAAGTAGTAAAATGCTAACTAAGTTATGCTACAAAGTTGAACAAGGTAGGAAACAAATTGCTTAAAATATTCTTAACAATAAAACATAATCAAGTATGTTTCATTGTCATCATATTTCAACACTTAGGCTTATAACTTAAATTTTCAACCATTAATTGTAACTCATCAATCAAACGCAGCTTCCAAAGCAACGTGTTAAACTTGGCCTTACACAAGTACAAGTTCATCAAACACAAGAGCGAAGTGAGCGTGTTACAAAACCAAAGCGATGTTGCAATGCAAGACACTGGTTTGGCGGTCGCGCTCGACGGTGCAGCACGATCTGGCGTTCCGCTTTGCGCTATCCCCTCCCCCCGTACCCTCTCCGTGCCCTCCTCTATCTTCCCCTCCTTCACCCTGACAAGTCGAACTCGGGTCTGGCCGTAGACACGGCCGCCCGGCCCTGACCGAGACACAGAGTAGCCTCAGTGAGATTTATCTGATTTGTAGCAATAATTCGAGTCGCTGCATGTTGAACATGAAATTATAGATAAAGAATATTAAGATAATAAGCAAATTACTAACACTTTTTTGTATGCTCCTTACTCGGAAGAACAGCTCTTTTATTGGATTTTTTGACAACCTTGCTTATTCCAGATTCCTAGGCTAGAAATTAGTGTGTACAATAACTTAAACTCAATTGCTGTAGTTATTTTAGACGTCTTAGATCTTTGTCACATTTTAAGTTACTAAACAATTTAACGATATTTTGAATGCATGCAATACAACAACTACCATTTCAAATTACTAACTAACGCTATCAGAATGTAGAATGCATATTTTAGGGTCGGTTTGCAGGTGCGCCGGTAATTCCAAGATAATTTGTAGCAGATTTTGGCAATGTGCACAACTTTTGATTGCCACCCTCGTGATGAGGACGCGACATTGAGGCTTTTTGCACCTGCATCGCAAATTTTAAATCTAACTTTCGAGATCACCTGTCTTAAGTGCTAATGGGGACTTTGTCGAATAACATAATTATGACTTTAAAAATCAAGTAAGAAAGATATTTAACACTTGAATGTTTTTTCTACAAAATTGGCATATGACCTTTACCACCATATATCATCATTCCAGGAGTTCATTTGCATTACAATTAATGTGTAATGAATAAATAATGTGTACGTTAAAAATTATTAACTGTTTTATGGTTTATAATATAGTGCAATAAACTCGATAATTTACAACACTGAAGTACTACAATGTATGTGTATATTTAGTATGATTATTTTATTGATTTAACCTATTAACTATTTTATTACATCAAATAATGAATAGTAAATTGTCTGTTATTTTATATCTGGTTAATTACTGTCGCTGTTACTCGATGCTGTTGCTTGTATTTGGAATAGCGTGGATTTCTAGGCTGATGTTATTCCTTACAATGTTTCAGATCCGTAATAAAGGATCTATGTGTAACTAGTTACACAGTTATCTGCTTCAGTTAAATACTTTGTATTGGTTATTATACGTTGCGTTTAACTGTTATTTTCATTTTTCAATTTCAGCTACAAGAGAAACGGTTTCAAGTGATGATTAAAGTTAAATATAATAGTAATGTTTAGTTAATACTACTTTAATTTTTGTTTTATCTCTCAGACTATCATTAAGATATACTCCTTCCATTAAGACTTAGTGCAGATTTAAAATCTTGTGGGTTGTATTATGGATAGAATACTGTTCAGTTATTTTCCTTGTATTTCTTAGTATCTATAAGTCTTACATGATCAGTTTGTGCGTATGTGCGTCAAGTGTAGCGAATGTGTTGGGAGTTCAAGACGGCGGGCTGTGACAAAGAGCGTATGCATATTCATGTGTCGTGGCCCCTTTACAAACCGTCGGGGCTAATGCTGCGCCGACGCTGACACGGTTTCTTTATACTCTGTCCATTCGAGACGCTAATTCGTATATACATAACACATTTGTTGAACGATTATTGTATCTGTATGAGTTGGACGAATGGCCTAGCTTCGCTGATCTGCGCGACGGGGTCAATATTTTTGTGTGACAAAACATTAAACGAACAACGAATGTAAAATCACTCTGAGTAGTGATTAGTCATAAGAAGGTAGATCGTTCTCAGAAGGTAGAGTGACAATCAGTTGTAAGTTTCTAAAACTGGTATGGTACAGGTGACAAGGAATAAAATTTATTTGTGGGATATCTTGAGGATACGGTTGTTATACGGTTGTTTAGTTGAATGGCTTTTCATTGTAATGAGTGTCTCTCCGTCTAAAATATTTTTTCATATAAATTTGACGGATTTTAAATTATAAAATTATTTACGTGAAGAGTTAAATCATCACAATATAGTAATAAAATTATATGCAAACGTTTATATTGGCGTTTTAGACGTGGTAATAAAATAGATGTAGTTCTAATATGTGACGTATTAAGTGTAAATATATTTGTTAACTATCGGACAAGCGGTTGCTGTGTGCAAATCATAAATATTATGGATTCCATTTGTTTTGGTTTATTTTATTTACAAAGTCATATTTGGAATACTTAGTAATCAATGTGTTTTTGGTTGGATGAAACAATTCTCAACGAAACTCTGGCTCATACAATTACAAAGTAGGAATCAGGCGCTCGACCCCTTTTTTGCATAAACAATATTTGTAACAAACTTCTCAAGTAACCTTTAATTTTTTTGCATTATTTAATTAATAAAAGAGGATAGATTAACAAGGGATTAATAAAATAGAACCAGAACACAACTTGGGCAATCAAAACCATATGTCGTGTGGTAGTTAATAGTCATAATTCTACCAGTATTTACTGGAATTAGCAAATACTTAATCATATGTGTGATTGATTCCATTGTATTCTTTTATTAGGATGAAACAATTGAAGATTTTGTAATAAACTTAGGTCAACTGCACTAACGTGTTTGTACAAACCAAGGTGTTAGTGAAACAATTAGTTATTTTGTAATTATTCGCTCATTACGACTTAGTTTTAGAATAATTCAATAGTTGCCTTTAATTTTGATCTAATTAAAATGCCTTTAAAGTTATTGGCAATATATTGATTCTGGATTTAGCAATTTTATAAAATTTTCTTACTTGAATAAAATTTAGGAGAGAAAAGATGCTAGGCCATCTGTTACAACTACGACCTTATAACAAACATAATAGAAGGAAAATAGAGAGGAAAATTAATAAATGAAGACCTAGACATATACATGGAACAGGTAAAAGAGAAAGTGGGCGTTGATTTGTATCAGGAAGTCAAAATAGCACAAAGGAAGGAGAACTGGAGGTGGCTCCACCAACAAGCACATAGTATTTAAATAAGAAGAGTTGTAAAACAATTTTTTTTGGACAAAAAATTTAGTAAATTAAGCACGGAAGTTTGCTTTTTATCTAATAGTAATAAATGATTTGATTATAAATATGTTTTATTACCTTACGCCTGCGACTCCGTCTGCGAGGAATTAAAAAAAACAAAAGTACTTTGTCTATGCGTTCTTCCAGACTATCCTCTAAATCTATGCCAAATTTCATCGCGATCCCTTCAGCAGTTTAGGCTACAAACTCTAACAAACATCCACCCATCCATATAAACTTTCGCATTTATAATATTAGTAATATTACCTAAGCATTAAAAAGCACTTTACGACTATAATCCAATTGAATTATTATTTTATTGTCAGTTTCCTGTATTACGAAGTAATCGTTTCACAAAATCAGGGTAATCGTACATTACGGTAAAAGATTATTTATGAGACCGGCTCGTCCTAATACTACATTTTCCGCAGTCACGCATGGCTCAGCAGTGCCGCCAATTTAACGACACGCGCCATAATTACGTTGACTAGTATTACATTTGTTTTCAATTACTGTCTGTTCTGTAATATTACGATGAATATAGCAATCTCTATTGTAGAAGGACTCACGTAAACCGTAGAGTGGACACAAGACAAACCTACATTTCATTTAATATGTAATTTACTTGCGAACCGACGTTATTGTTAAATTCCGGCAGCATATGTAGTTCCCCTAGTGTTGCGAATGGCTATGGGCGTCGTTGTTTACTTATATTCTTATATAAAAATATCTAAATCTCCTTTACCATGAGTTCACAGACAAAACAATATTCTTATCTCTTTTGTTTCTAGTAGATACAGATTGATGACTATATGCCCCTGTAAATTTGTTTCTGAAGTGGTATGGTTAGACAGATTTTGATATTATTCAACCAGTCGACTGTTCTAGACCGACTTGACAGCATATCAACGTCGAAAATTGTCACAAGATTACTGTCATGCTGTTATGTTTTTCTTTTTTGTAAATTCCTATGTATGTATGTATTACATATTTTCTGACAAAACTAACTGGAACAGGTATTAAGAGCTTAGATAATTAGATTGCTTGTATATCTGGTTACTGTTAAGTTTTTTTTTTGTAAATTATTCGTTAGTAATTACGTTTTATGTATTATCAATTACCCAAAGTCAGGGTGCGGTGACCCTAACGTAATACCGGTACTGCCGGTGTCAGATTTAAATTGTCAATTTATAAGCAAACTTAACCGGTTATTAATATATCTTTAGATAATTCCTATCTTTATTACTAACAGTAATTAATTTAATATTTTATTTCCGTCAGCAGCCGAAATCTAATAATTCTTGAACAACCAATAACTTACTATAGAAATGCTCGTATGGAGGTCTTCAAATAATTCTTGAGTCATAATAAAAACAATTCTATACGTATAGTCAATTCATATTTAGTACAACACCCGCTTTGTTACCGGAAAGTCACCGTTCCATCTTAAAAATAGCACTACGATAATTGATGATGCAAAACTGACTTCATACAAAAGTAATAGTCTGAAAAGACTATTATTCAGTATCGCTTTACAGTAAGTTTCCATTGCTAAATCACCTATTTAACAACATGTCATTATCTATACTAATATTACAAAAAGGAATAATTTGTATTTTTGTATGTATTGAAATTACTCAAAAACTAGACCGATTTCAAAAGTTCTTTCACCATTAAAAAGCTATGTTACCACTGAGTAACATAGGCTATATTTTTTCATACCACGAGGACGAAATCGCGTGCAACTAGTTATATTACATTACAATTGATTTATCTGCTGTATTAGACCCAAGTAGAATAGCACATTATTTTTTTTTTCGCTTAACAAACAGTCATGAACATTCAAAGCGACTTATTTGTCTTATTGGGTTCTGATTGTAACTTGGAGAACTGCATTTGTTAGTTAACACACACAAACATGTATGTTTAATACAATTACATCAACGTGTATCTTGTTGATGTCATACTTCTCTACTAATATTATAAAGAGGAAACATTTGTATTTTTGTATTTTTGTATGTATTGAAATAACTCAAAAACTACTGGGCC
>JAOCNA010000028.1:5738967-5752659 GCA_026546675.1 Papilio helenus | reverse complement strand
GCCAGCGTGGTTGACTAAGGCCTAGTCACCCCTTATAGTGGTAGTAGGCTCCGAGTCCCTCGGTGGGGATGTATGGTGAGCTGGTGATGATGATGTTCTCAATTAAATCATATTCAAAAATGAATAATGCATAAATTTCTCTGTCTACACCTCTGGGGTATAAGCGTGATTTATGTTGTTGAATATTAAAGACTTTTTATATCGTTGCCTGATAAGGCCAAAAAAGAGCACAGAAATATGCAATTAGTTAATATAAGCTATTTAAATGATTTCCCTATTAAAAATATTCGCTTATTACCTTTTAATAGTTCCGAAACATTACTAAATATAAATTAAAATCACAAGCGTATCTAAGCTTTTAATAACTGAAAGTTCCTTTTGATACGCCGTGTATTAAATATCGCAAGAGTGAAATGTTTTTAATCCTCTACGTCTAAAAGCATAGCGCTGTAGTTTGTTTGGTCAGCGTCTCTCCTCTCTCCCCCCCCCCGCTACACTTTACTAGGATAGATATGTCGGGGTAATGGGAAACATCGCTTTTGTGAGAGCTTTTTTTCATTCGGTCGTTAAAAAGTTTGCGCTACGACTTGAGACATTGGGCTTTGTTCGGTGTTCAGAAGAATGAAGGCTTTTAAGTGCAAGTATATTGGATCATATTTCAGTTCCTTTTCAGATGAAATGTGGCTTTTATTTGTCCGATTTGAATTGTAACTACGGATGTCGAGAGCTTTTAAAATACCTCGTAATATTTGAACTTCAGCATTACAGATGATGAATTTGTTTTATTTAGGTTGTATTTTTGATTTTATTTTTCTAAAATGAAACGTAATAATGGATATCATTAAATGCAAAAAATCTCATATTATTTAATAATGTTTTCTCAAAAATAACTATAAATACAGCGAGGAAATAGCCATTATATTAAATTATTTTTTTCGCAGCATGACGCTAAAATATTTGTTACAACTTTTTAATATTTTTGCTAAACATTTCATAACAAAATAATTAAAATATTCATCAAGTTGTTGAAATTTATGTAAATATGTTTTCATAAGTAAAAAATAGGAATATTTTAAAATAAGCATACATTTCGGCAGCGGTTGTTAGTTATTGTTTAAAAACTGTAAACAAAACAACAGCGGAGTGGATTCACTGGAGCTTACTTCACATAATGATTCATAAACAAATGACTGCAACAAAAGAGTTTGAAGAAAACGTGCTTTTTTGAGATACGAACGAAGAATGAACAGAATGCTAGACCTAGTTTTATAGCCTTGAAAATATAATAATACAATTCTATTTTATTTAGTTTATACATATAAAACTTAGTCTAATAGTATTTTTCGAAATAATATCATGATTTTGTAAATAAAATTGAATGCTTTCTTACATAGCTGCTACGCCGTAGCACTTGTGTAGCAATGCTACGAAATATATGTAGAATGAGAGTGAATTTGCATAAAGTGGGTACGAATAATCGATATACCTATGAAAAAACTGAAGTCTCTATAATCATATTTTTATAACCAATAGTTACAGCATTTCTTCGCAATACTACTAATATTAATTATCAATAGAGATTATCTTTACTGTACAATTTTGTATTTTATTACGTTTATCTTACTGCTCAGTTTGTCAGAGTATACTCGTAGTACCTTTACTCGCTTAGGATTGTGGATTAAGTTTATATTAATAATTTTACTTAACCAGGATACATAAATGGAAACTTATACATGAGGAAAATAGACAGAAATCGACGCTCATCGCTTTCAACTTTAATCTGAGCTTTTTCTTGTTAAATTTAAATAAACAATTACATTTTGTTATCCTACAATGAATTAAACTTAATTCTGTAGCTTAACTGCTAATGTTTATTAATACCAAAAGCTAGTTTCATTTAAGTCAGTAATGTAAGTATTCTCGGTACGTCTACGAATTCATTTGTAAAGTGTCTAATTCTCTTAAGAACGCTCCTCTGAGTTAACGCGTAGAAGCGCTTTATCTCAAATTAGACTGAATTACTGATGACGTCATCTGCCTACGAAATGGATAGGAAAATGATATACAACCTGTGCAAGGATTCTTTAACTAGAACAATCTATTAATTTATTATTAGAAATATAATCTTTAACGATAATTTAACTTAATTTCATTAAC
This sequence comes from Papilio helenus, assembly GCA_026546675.1. Lineage (NCBI taxonomy): Eukaryota > Metazoa > Arthropoda > Insecta > Lepidoptera > Papilionidae > Papilio > Papilio helenus. Next base: position 5,750,502 of record JAOCNA010000028.1, on the reverse strand, counting down.
ACAAAGTGTATGTGACTTCTTCTCTATACCTTATACCCTTTTCATTCCACTATTTTTAACCCTCTCCCCTTTTCCTCGAAGTTGGTAACGCAACTATATGCATTACATATCTCGTGTAACTTTAAAGTCATAATAATTATTATTAACGTCTGTAATTTGTGTAAAATTTAAGAGACATCGCAGTGAGGCTTAAGCTAATAAATTCGATTGAGTACAACACGTAGGGAGATTGCCAAGCCGGGCCCGATGCAGCCCACTTGGCCCGTTGCCAAACTCCGCCAAACTCGGCCAAATGCGAAACGCCACGCTGTCAAGTTGCATTCTTAAAATTCGTATTAAAGTTTCATAGAAGCTGCGGTTAAATAACTCTTTAAATGGCTTTAAGACAGTGCGCACACCTGTAACTAAACGATTGCACAACTGTTTAGTCTCACTTTGATTCCTGTAAGCTTATATGGAAGTGCGCATACTACTCGACTTTTAGTGCAACTAAACAGTTGAATTGGCTGCGAAACAATAGACATTCGACAATCACACAACAGTTGAACGATAGTTAAGTTTGTGCACACGCTTATAAACTTCTCATTAGCTCATAGTTAAAAATCCAGGACTATTGCCACGTCAGTCTATTAAGGCCCATTCACACGATGTAAGTTTCTTGCCTTGCATACAATTAAATTGATGCAATAATTATCTTGTATAGTCTTAAATAGACTTGCATCGTGCAACAGGCAAGAAATTTGCGTCATATAAATGGGACTCAATTTTCACATATAGATTTTTTTACAAGATGTTTTATTATCGAGCTTGTTTCGATGAACAATTTAAATAAATCTAGGAGGATTTCTTTTCATGAACAAGACGTTTTTTAGATCAATATTGAGATAGCACGTGGCAGAAATGCGAATGTTAAGATGGATGTGTGGGGTAACACGAATGGATAGGATACAAAATGAGTATATTAGAGGAAATTTGAGAGTAGCCCCAGTGGTAGAGAAGGTGAGGAATAAAAGGTTATCATGGTATGTTATGAGGAGGGACGAATCACATGTAACAAGGAGAACGTTAGTGATGAATGTGGTACACCGGTAGAGGTAGACCTAGAAAGAGATGGATAGATTGCGTGAAAGGTGACATGATGGAGAAGTGAGTGATGACTGAGATGAGGTATGATAGAGTTATGTGGAGGACAAAAACCTGTTGCGCCACTACGAGAGTAGGATAAGGAGGAAGATGATGATGATGATGAATTATGGCTAAAATTATACTTATTTTGTAACAATTATATTAACATGTAAATCGAAAAGTGTTTGCTTCATTTTGAGAAAATTACGCAATCGCATGTACGAATGTGAAACAATTCAAGATAATTCTAGAAGTAATGCATAAAAGTTTAATCCAAGAAGTTATGATCATAAACTATAGTCGAATTTCGACCAGTGAGCGAACAATAGTAAGATAATAAATTAAATAGATGAATAAAAAAATCAGTTTCAAAATTGAAGTAAATACGCACACATAACATATCACTTTGTTAAATCGGACATTTTAAATCGATATTACATTTTGAAAATACAACCACTTAAATAATATTAAAATAATTATCTTAAAATAACTATATGCGTCATCGTATTAATTTTAATCTACTTAAATCTAATGGTAATTAAAGTGACCGCATAAATATCTGTCAGCCGCGACCGTGAGCGATGCAGTTAGCACATTAGCGTGATTTCCATTGCAGAAAAACGTGTAAAAAACTTATTGTTATCTCTATGGAACTCGCGATCAGAAATTTAAATTGTTAGATTAGAAGTAATTAAATATACAAATGTAATTTACATAAACGAATGAGAACATTCTCTTTTTAGTATTAAGAATAAAGATTTTTATCCGCGATAACTTAAATACATGACTCTTAAATTAATCTTATTTTAATTAAATAGTTGCACAATTATATTATTCTATGTCTAGGGGTTAGATAAGGAAGGATATATTCGTAGGGGTCGAAAAGATGGATGGTTTTCGCAAAGACGTCACTAGCGAGAATAGTGTACGTGGATGAAGAAAATAGTCGTACCAAATCTACTTAAACCTACAGGGCAAGCGAACTTATTAAATCAGCCATCAACCGCGACTTTAACCGTGTAAAGGATGGATTTAAATAAAACACAAAATAGGTCACTTAATTATTTATACTAAAAAGTGTGTCGATTTAAAGCAACTCTGCTATCCTCTTCATAAAAACATAACATACTTTGTAAAGTCCGTTTGTAGAGACAATCCCTTCTTAGTGCTCGTCTTAACAAACACCTCTATAAAATTACATGTCTTGAGATCCAAAAGTTTTGGCTGTGATGTTATCAGACTGTTAGTCAAACTGTTTACTTTTTTATATTAAAACTTTTCGCTAAAAAAAAGTTTTCGCCCGCGACTACGTATGCGTGGAATTAAAAGATTTTTCCAGACTATCCTCTACATCTATGCCGAATTTCATCGAGATCCGTTCAGCAGCTTAGGCTACAAGCTCTAACAAACATCCATCTAAACTTTCGCATTTATAATTTTAAGTAAGATTGACATTTCAGGACAGTACGCTCCGTTCTGCGCACCAGGAGAACCCCGAATGTGCGTGGGCCCACGTCCACACCGGCAACGACAACTCTGTCACCATTGCACCTAAATGATTTTAAAAGTCCTAGCTCATCAATCACAAACTTGTATGCGGCGATCACATGCGGGAATGAACTATAAGCTCTCCTGTCTTTATATGTGTTGTAATATATTGTTTTTTTGACAATTTTCGATAATTGAATAAGGGTTATTGTCATATTGTATATTTTATATTAAAATTTACAATAGATTAGAAATATCACAGAAATACGCGGTTGTCGATACGCCCCGAGCGTGGCTCGTTTAGAATAGCTACCATGTGTGGGAATTAGTTAAGAAAAAAGACTATAGAGTTAATCGTTTTTTTGTTGAGAATTTAATGTCTTGTTTTAATTTGGAATCATTTGCCTCGTTACGAGGTTTCTTGTTGTGCAAAGTACATGTTATTTTTAAATAAATATATGTAGTTGTTGATGAATACACTTTGTTTTTATTGAATGGTCCTACGAGCCGGACGCTCTCCCCACTGAAAACCGGAACATCCTTGCAGGTTCACCACCACTACCACCTAACAGATCACCATCTCCATCACCTCCTCGCTCACCGGACAACACGAGCGACACAAACTTGATTCAGATCAATGTGTCCAACGAGGAGCTGCAGCAACGCATACAGAACTTCATAGAGCGAAAGCGGGCGCAGGTGGACCTCAGCAACATCGTGGACTTCATCCCCGGCTGCGGCGAGAGCGATGCGCAGGCGCAGGACGCCGACACGTGCGCTAGGGTGCGCACGCAGTTCGTTAAGCGCTCCGACTCCAAGGGACACTTGAAAAGTGAGCATTTGTAGACCTCGTATTGCATGTAATATGTACATGTGGAGCTAAAATTGCTGCTTTAAGTGAGCTATGATACGATATGAATGTTGTATTAACTGAGGTAAATGTTTGTCCAGTCCGCAGAGTGCACAACGAGTGGGGCCCGCAGGTGTCGTGCGAGGCGGGGGGCGTGCCGTGCGGCGCGGAGGGCGGCGCAGGGGGCGGAGCGCTGCCGGAGGGCGTGTCGGAGCGGCTGCGCGCGGCGGAGGAGTACGTGAGCGCGGCGCCGGTGGGGCGCGACGTGTACCGCAGGCTGAAACAGGTGGAGGACCGCATCGCGGAGCTGCAGGCCATCTCGCCGGAGTACGCTCACTTCTGGGTATGTCTAGTGAATTCATTCTACTCAAATAGACAGTCTAAACGGCGCAAATATCAACAAATGACCAATATCATTTCGACAATTGAAAAAAATTATAAACAAGTGTGGTGTTCACAAAAATATGCTTATCGATTTTATTTGAAAGAAAATGAAGAGTGAGCCCGCGGAAGCGAGCCCCGAGACGGCGGAGTGCGCCTTCTCCGCCGACGACATCGCACGCAAGATCGAGCAGCTGGAGCGACAGCACACCGCGTGACGCCCCGCCCGCCGCGGACACGCCCCGCCCACAAGTGTCGCCACCACCCAGTACACTCCTGATTAAAAAGTCGGACCTTTTTGTATGTGTAAATATATGGTATTAAATAAAACAACATTTACTTAAAACGTCTATATTTTTATTTAAATATTTACAACATTCATTTCATCATTGATTTAATTAACGTAAACTTGAGCCGGCCGTTGCAGAGTACGGCTGCAGACAGTGTCGCCACTTAGCTCCACCTTAACGCACTCTGCCGGCGTCCTTTCATGAAATGAAGTTTTACAAAAAAAATTTTTTTCAAAATCACACCAGTAAACAACATCTTAACCCAGAATGTAACCATTTTTAGAATAAATTAAGAAAACTGGAAATAAATAAGTTATTTAAACTACACGCTGGCGATGCAATGGTAGGGACGTCGCTCTTTAAATCTGCAACTGAATTAAAAATGAAAATTTTTACAAGAGCAACAATTCGTGACGCGAAATGTTGCAAGTTCGAACACATTTGTACAACACACCACTAATGTATTCGGAGCGATCGTATGTTACTTTATCACTACATTATCTTGAGCGGCGTGCTCAGTGGGCGGGGCGTGGGGCGTGCGCGGGGGGCGCGGCGGGCGGGCGGCGCAGCAGCACCACGAGCGCGAGTGCGGCGGCCAGCGCTGCGATGAGGTAGGCGTCCCAGCTGGACAGGAGACTGGCCTCCACCGTCAGCAGCAGCCCCGCCAGCGGGCTCTCCATCACCGTCTGCAGATGTTGAAGAGATGGTGTGAGAGTTGCGGTGTGCGGTGTGCGGCCCTCTCATGTCCCCCGTAAGAGTTATAAGTCTTAGATGTTTGTCGCTGAAATCTTTTCTGTTTCTCTCACATCTTTCTTGAAAATATTTACAGTACTGTTTAAGATTTTTCTAGCACATTTAAATAATTCTACTCAAAGAGCTAAAATGTTTTAATTCAATTTGAAGACTTTGTTTTTTATTTGATTTTTTTTTTCACAATAACAAGAATTTGTAATTTTAGTACGGTTGATGTTTTTTAAAAACATTTCGGTTGGCTCCTCGAAAATCTTTCATCTTAAGATCAAGTAATATCGTGGTTAATTTTATTAATTGGTCAAAAAATCGATGTATATAAGAATAAGTAAGTATTGAAGTGGGTGATTAAGGAAAGGCCAGTACAAACGAGGCAGGAGCAGGTCCATGGGCCTCTGAGTTGAGGCTGACCTACTGCCGGAGTATTGACCCCCACGCGCTCACTCCCTCACTTTTAATAATTTGATGGCTCCAAGGAATATAGTCGTAAGACAAAAAAAATATTTTTTCAGGAAAACTACTCTATAGAAACAGAATTGTTCTTGAGTAAAAACTGTATTCAAATTCGTAAAGTTATAGAGATCATTTAATTTTTTTGGCGGATTTCATGTTCATTAATTTATTTTCCTAAAAATGAGTTACGACCTTATGCATAGGGCCCGTTGATTTGCGTAGTGTTGTGTACTTTGGAAAAACTTAAATCGTATCAAATATTTGAAGAGCATAATTTGCGATTATTCAATAATTCAATTTCGTTCACTTTACTGTATGAAAATCAGAAACTTTTTCGGCAGTGGGAGTTGACAGTCACAATCGTTTATGTTTGTTAAGAAACAACACTGTAGATAATTGTTATATATTTTAATAATTAAGGCCGTTTTAGTTCAAATTAGGCACTGATCAATAAAAATCCGCCACCACAGGGCCCACGTACCTAACCCACATTTTGCCGGAGTATTGACCTCTCAATTCATTCCGTATAAAATTAACCAGCCATGAATTTCTATTGTACCTTTGCGTGCACGGAATACCTTCACTACGCAGATTTTTTTCTTTTTCTCAACGGAAATTTTCTTGTAACTATTAAAGACACGAGAACAAAGATACCATTTAGAAATATCAAAAAATGTCAGATTGCTTTTTACGATATGATATTAACATTTTTTTTTAATTTGCAACACTGTAAATCTATACTAATATTATAGGAAAGATTTGTATTTTTGATTTTTTGTATTTATTGAAATAACTCAAAAACTACGGGGCTGATTTCAAAAATTATTTCACCATTAGAAACCTACGTTATCGCCGAGTAACATAGGCTAGTAACATTTTTTATTATTTTTTTAATTTCACGCGGGCGAAGTAGCGATGAACAGCTAGTAGTTCATAAACTGCAATGAATATCAACATACCTTTAACACCTTAATATGATAAACTTAAATCTTTTTTCCTGATTTGTGGACTTGCTTGATATGTTTGTCTAAAGAAGTTTTGTAAAATAGGGCTTTCTAGAAACATCGTTATATCGTATATTTTTATTGTTTCATTAAATATAAGTAACTTTACATAAAAGAAGCATTAGTATTACGTCTAAAACCCTTTCATAGTTATATTTATGATAATTGTATATTAACATAGATTTATTTGTTCTTTGTACTTAAATACAATGGTATACTGTAGCCTGAATTAGAACATAGTAAGCTTTGAAGCTACGCATTTACACATTTAATTACTCGCTGTTTATATTCGGCTGTTTTCCCATGTTTGAAGTAACGAAGCGTATTAATAAGCATTTAATTAGGAAAACTAATCTTAATTATGGTAAGTAAATTGACGTATTTTTTTCTCCGGATGTAAGTGTAGTTACATATTTAATGACAACAATTTATGTGGAAAAATATTCTCATTTCTTTAAGCGTGGTTTCGTTTATCACAATTTTAGTTTCCACGGCAGTGAAGATTATAAAATGTTACGTTATGAAGATGAATGGATAACAAGAATGTTTAACTATAAATGTATTTGATTTTTATAGCTACAGAACACACAATCGCAATATCTAAACTCGTGCTTTTTCAACTCAGATTAAAATTTTTAGTGCAAGAAAATGTTCAATAAATACAATATATCCTGTCATCTGCACTATCTTCATAACTTACAATAAGTAGAATCAATAAAAACCTTTACAATACACCTGCAGGTTGAGCAACTTAAGAACAAGTCGAGAGTAAACGCATCTACATCCCAGTTATGACATATTTACTTTGCCTCTTGTCTATTTCATGTTCGGTACTACAAACAACTTATTAGTGGCTTGTCACGCGTTCAGCAGTGTTCGAATTTAGCACGTTTAATACTCTGTGGTCGTGTAAAGGTTGAAGGCATCTGCTATGCTTTCTCATTAGAGCGTTACGTTTCTGTATTCTAGTTGGCCTTTTTCGTCAAATAAACATATTTTACTGTTAGATATTTAAAAGCCAGTTCGAAAATTGAGAGATAGATAAGACTGTAATGTAAAGAACTATTTCTGTTTCAAGGGAAATTCAGTTATCTATATCTGCTACACTAGAAAATATAAGTTTTTTTGTAAAGGAAGGGGGAAAAAGTGAAGCAGGAACACCGAGATGATCATCGACGCCCACGGACATCCGCAATACCAGAGGAATTACAGATGCGTTGCCTGCCTTTGAGAAGGATATCCTTGCTTTTTGAGGAACCTTAAGTCGTCGCAGTTTAGAAATATGCCATCAATTTAAAATTGCTGGAATGGTATTAAGAGAAGTTTAGTTAACATATAATTAAAATTGTATTTCTCTTTTTATTCCTCCTGTTTATTATCAGAGTCATCTTTTAATTTAAGGTTGTATGAAAGTGAATTGACTAGTATTCTTACAACTTTATCAATAGGGCATCACTGTTTTAGCCACGGTATATTTAATTGGCCGCAGTGGTCGGCCGTTAAATGGCTCATGTTGGCATTTTCATACACAACCTGGCATTAACAATGTTGCCTTTCTCGTTCTTAGGCACGGGACAAGCAGGATGCGAACCGGTCCCTCGCAGCCTTCCCTCGATAAAAACTAACATCCTACCTATAACTCGTAACTTCTTCTAGTTAATGTGCCTAGACGGGACGCAACAGTTTATTGAGAACCATTTATGTTCGCTAAGATCGATATAACACTTCCTGATAACTGTCTTGTCTCTAACTAATATAAGTTACATAAACAATTTGTATCTGAATTATTAATTTTAACTGTACAATATATTTTTTTTTTTAGAGTTCTGATTTTCGTTATTAACAAAGACCAGCTAGTTCCATTAGACTTAAGTGGATCATTATTGCTTTATGTACATAATAGTTTTCATAAACGTTAAGATCGTTCTATTATTTACTACATAAAAGGTGACGTAAGTACAAGTACTTCAAGTACAATGCAAATAGGTATAATATGTAACATTAGACAAGGACTATAATTAAGAGATAAATTGTGAATATGAATAGCGTTGAAATCGTTCCTTTCAAAGAGTAACTAAATTTTTAGATGAGGTAAACGGTACGATAATGAAAAATAGTTATTATGTAATAATAAAAATAGAAATAATATTATTGTAATTATACTAGATAGTTAAAGTGAGATGATAATTTTTCGTTCATCATATATTTTAGTTTTGTAGTATAAAAAAATTCAATGTGGAGTTTATAAAAGTCAGGTTTAAGTGCAAAGATCTGAAAATATCCAAGCATACTATTTTTAAAATTTCAGACAAATACTATTTTAAAAATATAAATTACTAACTTTATAAAACAAGTCTCTTAAATATTGTGATTGATTTGGTATTAAACTAGTATTTACGGCCGCATAATCTTTGACAACAAATCGCAGGCGTGAGGTGCGCGGGAGTGGCACCGCTGTTCAGTCACGGTCAAGGTCTGAGTTGCAATATACTTGATTGTGCACTTATGTACACTGTTATGTACATTTCTGTTTTTGTTTTATGTATTGTGTTTGTTTATAAATTTAGAGTCCTGCAACTATATAAGTTTTGAATGATACTGTGAATTATTTAAAACATTTCTCAAAACTACTCGATTTAATAATATGAATGACAGAGGTAGTAGATAAATGCTTTAGAAGTTGCAATAGGAATAGAACCTATATACCATTACTAGCTAGAAGTAATGCAGATGTATGAAATACCATTACAATTATTGATTTTATTTAACAAAAACTGAAATCTTCTGTCGTTTAGCTTAATCTATCTCGAAGCTGAAAGATTAGAGATTTCTTTCAATATGTTATTGTTCTTGTTGGTGTTAAATAAAAAAGGAAGACATTAGGTACAAATGTATCATTACATGACTACCGTATTTCTATCTCACATGTAATGACGCTGCGGTGAGCAATGTAAGAGAGATGCCACAAGAGAATTTCGTATCTGTTGCGTCGGCGGTACCATTGAACAGGAAGGACTGTTATCACACAGTGTGCAGTGCAATAACAAAACTCGTAGCTCTATATTTATGAAGCATCAAAGTTCATACTCATTCAAGAACTGATTGAACAAAGCCCCAGAACACCGTGTCGCGTTTGTTTACTGTATTTGATATGTCAGACAATATATTTAGCATCGACTACGCAACGCAAACGCAATGCCAGTGTGGCACCTATCTAATACATCGTAAAGTATGACATCGGCTACCGTTAGCCGCGACAATCGCGACTCTGTGGTGAACGGTATACACTCTCACACTCAAGGAATTACCCGTAAAAGATGTAATTGTAGCTCGTAAGAAAAACGCCCTTTGCGTTATGGTCTGTGGGAGTTTTGTTCATTTATTTTTTGCTTTTAGTAACTGCTTCTCGTCTGCGAATAAATCACAGAATGAAGTGCAATGTGTATTGCGTTGATGTTGTAATTTGTAAGTTCTATCCCTTTTTGTATTCCGTATTACACGTTCTCAGTCTATAAGTGACCTTTAAGGGTTCTAGCCTACCCTAAATTACGAATAGCTATAGTAAATAAGTAGTATCTAATACATAAATACATCAAAATCGTGTTGATGTTTAAGAAATTAATAAACTCCGAATCTGCCGAATCTATATCTATATAAATAATAAAATTGGAGTGTCTGTTTGTAATATCAAAAGAAACATTCCAGATTTCGGGAAGATGATCTATTTGCGTTGTTGATAATGAAAATCACATTTTAATTTTTTTTTGCCTGTCTGTCTGTCTGTCTATCGGCAAGCCGCGTTTGTTCCGGGCAATCTCCGAAACGGCTGGGCCATAAGGTATTAATAAACTAGTGTTAAAATTCAATACATTCAAATAAGAATAAATATTTTAATTCAAGTTCGTAAATTTTTTTGCGAAAAAGTCAATGACCGCATGAATTTTTGAGATAAAATAAATGGCAGATTTGCATTTGTTGAAATGTATTATAATCTATTGGCTGATGATTTAGTAGCTATATTATTTTTTGTAACAATTTTCATTCTCTATGAATGTTATTCCTCGTGTGTCATGAAATTGGTTAGTCATAAAATCTTATTTTATCACTTCGTAGGATAATTGATAATATAAGCACAAGGCATTCCACTGAAGATCCCGGAGCTCCGCCTATAGCACTAGATGATGATGGGTTTTCATTAGGAAAAACACCACATAACTCTATTTCAGCCCAAAATATCGGTACCTTTATTTAGATTTCGCCATCGAAACCAGAAATAGTTAATAGACAAAATTGTACGAGTTCACAAATAAGACGAGATTGATTTTTTTTCGATCTTCGCTTTTATTGGATTGAAATCATCGTAAAAGTGGATGTGGTGTATTAATTTCGATTGCTAATGCTAACCCTTATTATAATAGCTATCACATGCGAGCTCATGTGCCTGTTGATCTAATGTATTTTGTCATTGAAGCACCTTGTATATATCGACTTGGGATCGAAGTCGTATAATGACTTATTTTGAAATGGTAATTACGGTCCGAGGATAACGTGGTCTTCAACGTTTCTCGTTATTTTGTTTCTCTTTGTCCTTCATTTATAAATGTTTCAACATTGAATTTAATTTGGTGACCGTATGTTATTTAATCAATGTGATGGGAAGAAAATTATTAAGAGTAAAGAAAAAAACAATTTGAATATGAATAATTTACAGATCTTTTTTTAACGTTATAAATGTGTCAACGACCTTTGAATCGATTATTGTCCTAAATTAAAAAAAAAAACACTTTAAGTCAAGGTTTTTCTAATTACAAAATTGAAAAATTTATCAAAAACATTGAGACATCTTAAAATTTATGACTAAAATTTTCAATCAGAATATACGAAAATAAAAAGGTTAAAAAATTCATCATCATTCGTAATTTATATAACTTCCGTACAGTCAGTTGTTATAACTAAGACCGCGCCAACCTGAAACTAAACTATCGCACAACGCGATTGTCGATTGTTTCGCAGCCAATTCAATGATTTAGTTGCATAAAAATCGAGAAATAAATAAAACTTTTAATAAAAAAACAAAACCGACTTCCAAACAAAACACACTAAAACAAAATATTTTCAAAAAAACAATACACTAAAAAGTAACGAAATAATTACTTAAACCTCCCTTAGTGTAGCTGTTATGTCTATATTGTAC
>JAOCNA010000028.1:5689398-5705688 GCA_026546675.1 Papilio helenus | reverse complement strand
ACAGTTATGAAACCTGCTGGGTTTAGGCCCCTCTATACATATTTTACTTGTCTACTGTTTTCACATTTTTTCCGCTATTATATATTGTCTATTACAAAACGGACATGTAATGTACTGACCCTTAAATAAATCGACGACTTTGTAGACGATATAACTAACGTAATTTTAGATTTCCTGTCTATTAAAGTATTACTATTTTTTTTTTAAAAAAAGTGGAGTTATGAATGACAAATAGCTCGCTATAAATGCGTTTAGAAATTTTGGGATACGAAATATTAGGTTAATACTCCTAGTATTAAAGTTAGCAATAAGTTAAATTCGATATGTACCTATTGACTTACCATACATTATTAATTACCTAGACAAAAGTTCTTGTCATTTGCATAATAATTCGCTGCGTACGCTATTCTTGCTAACGTCACAAGCGTGTATATAGACAGTTGCGCAGGAGTCGATAAAATAGTCCGCATTAAGACGCGGTAGGCATCCCTTAGAACAAAAGTCCATTAGCTTTGTATCATTCTGTGTTAGCTCTCGCGGGAGCCGAGTCGTTTCAACTAAAGGTAGGAATTAGTTTGTGGCCTGTGTGTGTTCATCATTTGTTTATTGAATTTTTTAATTTTTTTTTTAAATAACATTCTTTGCTAGTGAAACTGAATCACGATATAAATAAAAATATCTTTTCACGTTCATTTATTTCAATAGAAATTAAAATCTGTGTTACGCTATTTTATTTTGTTTTTCTATTTTGCAAATTAGTTAACAAGGATTTTTTGTAAATTATTACATTGAGTGTTACAATTTACACTATTTTAGTATTTCTCGGCAAGTGACTATTATTATATAAAAAATAATGTACACTAAACATTTTCGAATATTCAACGGCTTAGATTTTTCATAAACATGATGTAAATAGGCGCAAATAATCAAACTTAAAATTCGAATTTTTTGTCTTTAAATAACGTTAACACTAAGTTAAGTAATTTATTGGCTTACAGTAATATCTTTAAGATACAGTTTTCTAAATAACTGTATTTGTCTTTTTTTATTCTTTCTCAATCTTAAGTGTCAGACATTTTTTGAACGCATTTACTACTGTACTCAGAGTAGTTAAATGGTCACTAAGGATGTGCGTGAGTGTAAATTTAATATGAAACATGTACACGAATAGACTATCTAAATTTATAATATAAGTGGAAAATGAGCACGACAGTTAAATTCGCTGAAATAGCGAAATGACCGCTGTCCATAGACATCCTTTAAATTAATATGTTGAACTCTGTCAACAATAAAAAACTAAAAATACCTTCTTTTTTAGAAAATGGGCTACACGGCTACAGAGAATGTCGTGCAGAGCAGCACGTGGGCTGCGACGAACATGTTCTATGTTCTCCTGGTACCAGCTCTCATACTCTGGTACGCGTATTGGCGGATGTCCAGGAGACGTATGTACGAACTAGCGGAAAAGTTGGAAGGCCCGCCGGGACTGCCGCTGATCGGAAACGCTTTAGATTTCACCGGGGGATCCGATGGTAAGTAAAATCATACGATTTAATGCTATAATTTTTGATTTGATTATGTGTTATTGTTTGTGAAGAAAAGCTAAGATTATTAAAATTAATTAGAAATAAACATTGAAATTAAATGTACTTAATTTAACACTTATAAATTAGATCTACGTAATGAAACGTCAAATTTTAATCTAAAGCCTAGAATCCGGTTATTGTCTGAAATATGTATACAAATAAAAAATAAATATTGTATACTTTTTTGTTGCCAGAAATCTTCAAGAACATTGTAAGCAAAAGTTATCCTTACGATAGCGAGTCCGTTATCAAAATATGGATCGGACCAAGGCTCCTCGTGTTCCTGTACGATCCGAGGGATGTAGAGTTGATCCTCAGCAGTCATGTCCACATTGACAAAGCGGACGATTACAGATTCTTCAAGCCATGGCTCGGAGATGGTCTCCTAATCAGTACAGGTAAATGATAAAATTAGTAGTATGAATCTAGTAGAATAGTGATAGTATTAGGAATCTGGAATCGTCTTATTTCAGTTCTTTGATTAACAAATACCTCGTTGTCATGTTGTGTGTTGTGTGTGTTATTAAAATGTGTTTTCAACAAAAACAAACATTATAAAATGTGAAAAAGTATCATTGCCCCAACAGTCGCCTAAATTTAGATATCTGCACCGATTTTGTACCTGCACATAACCTGTTGAAATGTAAATTTAATGTCGTTATATCTTACATTATGCATCGTATTTTAATTGATTAGTTTTATTAATTTTACTAATATTAAAGTAAATAATCGGAAAGTATTAAAATGTACTCTCAGAATCATCGATATTATAGTCATAGAAGAGCTCCCACTGAAAAAAAGATTAAACTATTTTATGAACTTTTTATATCACTCTTTTAGAGTATAGTGTTGTAGCATGTAAATTACATGATGTAATTCCTTTGTGATTATTTCTACGTCAGGATACCTAATAATATATCAAAAGCATGACGACCAGTCTAAACACTTAAAGCCGCAGACTATAGACAATATCGGGTTAGACTGTTAAGCCAAAATCATATAAAACGAAATCAGTGTAATGTTTTCAATTCCTTACACATACTGATTTAGCGCTCGACGAAACTATCGGCCAATAAAACGTCTGTAGTCTACAGGGGCATAAACCCTTACTTATATTGTGTACGTGAGATTATTAAACATTTTTTTTGACATTCTTTAAACAATAAAATGATTCATTTGAAAATAAATAGCGCACTATATAGAGGTGTTTGTAGGTTAAATTTAATTGCGCCAATTTTCCTTAACATCCCGCTAAGGGAAGTGGTTTAACCTCAAAAGCCTTGTTAATGCATTATGTGACTAGCTTAATAATATCTTATTTCCTAGTCGTCTTAAAATAAATATTTCCTCAATAAATACTATTATATTAACGTCACATTATGTTATATGCATGTGCATATCTACGAATGCATTTAATTATTTGATTTAATTAGCAAACTTGATTCTGATCAAGACTTTTCTGACCTTTAAATATTGACCGAACATTTCTAGACCAGATTATTAAATAATACAATAGAAATAGTAACTTATTTGGAATTTGTGAAAAAAATTGTTTAGTAAATACATCTTATCCTACTTTAATCCATCCATCAGCTTCTAATATACATAGTTTTGTATATGAATACATATCATTTGTATATAGGTATATGCCTATTGTTATTGTATTTGTCAGTGTACTTTACGTCCGATGCACAAATCTAATACACATTTTGTCAAAGACGCTACGAATACTGCCCGCAAATTTTCGTTCTAGGCCCCCTGATTACGTAAGTCAATCGCGGCAGTCTAGGTAATTTGCATGTTAGAACATTCCACTTTTTTGTATAACAAATATAAGCGAGTCACTATCCTTGGGTGCCTATTATGTATTAAATAAACATCCTAAAGTTGAATCTCCACTATCATAACAGTATTACGGCAATATTGTTATCTCTCACATTATCTGAGAACAAAACAGAGATAGCAGTAGTGTTCGTATACAAGTTACAGCATTTGAATCTCATGATAATAATATCAATGTATTAGGACAAAAATGGCGGTCTCATCGCAAGTTGATCGCACCAACTTTCCACTTGAACGTGCTGAAGAGTTTCATCGACCTGTTCAACGCCAACTCCCGCGCGGTTGTCGACAAACTGAAGAAGGAAAGCGGCGTGTTCGACTGCCACGATTATATGAGCGAGTGCACAGTGGAGATCTTACTTGGTAAGTTATTTACCTGTATCCTAAATAACGTAGAAGCGCCTACTTTGCGATTATAACACAAAAATACTCGCCAATTGTTGTCCCGAGCGTATTGCATATGGTCCTTCGAGTCGGATTAGAAAATCTATGCTCACAGACAAATATTTTACATTATAATTAACAACATACAAGCTCAATTAATCACGAAATCGATTAATAGTTATGCAATTTTTTGGCGTAGAATAAACGTGTTTTAATTTCACTACTGTCTTACAAAGATTAAAAATTAAGCACTATTATATATTTATGAAATAAGTTCCGCATTAAACAAGTCATTTCAAAGGTTGCTACCATAAGTGCAGTGTAATAACCAGTTATAAAAATGTATCGACAAACACAAATTATAAACACTACACAAACGATTCCGCTATTAATTAAATACCTAGAATTGTAATAACATTTACGTTGGTCAATAGAATTGTAAACCACGTAATTACTACACAAACATAATTATACTGCAGAATATTAATTCCTATATACCACAATAATCTGTCACTTAAAAGATCGTACAGACTAATTTTATCTAATAAATAACTTGATATACAAAAGTTCTCTGAAAAATACATTATATTGTAAGTCCGAAACTGTTCTACTTTATTGCCTTTAGTATAAAAATCGTTGAAGTTGTTTTGCGGAAATAATTAATATCGAAAATATATTTCATAGTTCAATGATTTAGATTTAAAATTGCAATAAAATGTTGCGGGTAATTTCCGCTGACTAACTCTAGCATTGACACAGATTCAGTAACATAAATGCAACCTCCGAATCATAATAATAACTAATATATAGTATCGTTTTATAGATGTTATTTTTTAAATAATAACATGCGCACAAAATTTAAATATTTAAGTTAGCATATTAAGTACTAGTGTTAGACCGCGACTTCGTCAGTGTTCTTCAAGACTATGTTAGAATATAACAGATGTAGACATCTATGGCTAATTTATTCGAGATCCTATCGGCATTTTAGGCTACAAACTCTAACAAACATCCATCCATGTAAACTTTTACATTTATAATATTAGTAAGATATTATGTATATTATTAATAAATTAAAAATATAGAAATTCTTTACTATGTCAGTTTTAGAAGTTAAATTTATTTTTAGGTAAGGTAGGTAAAAAATGTTAGGCAATACTATTAGAAGTTACAAAAGAAATTCAAATTTGTATATGAAAATTAAGAAACGTTATGTTAAATCAAATCAAAACTAATATCTGCGGTTATAAAAAACAAAGCAAATCGATGGAAAATAACTGATATTAGTTCGACTATAGCGCAAAAAGCTGAACAAAATAATGTTTCTGAACACAGCTTTTGTTTTTAATAGTATTAAATACCAGGTTACTGTTTCTGTACTGTTACGGCTTCGATACATACCGCCGATACATATATCGGTGAATGGGTTAATATCGAAAAGCTTCGACCAATATTTTGAGAAGACCTTGCTTAATAGTTGGACAAATGGCTTGGTACAAAAGAAGGTAATTTTAGATTCTGGTATTTCTTAGTATATAGGAATCTACTACGAATAGAGCAAAACAAAAATATCTTCATAAAGAATTCAGTTACGATGAGCTCTATTACAAGGCCTGGTTTCTAAAGTACTAATCAAAAGTTATACTGAATAAAATTGTGGAGATATTTTCTATCCGATGTTGTCGTTAAATGGCACCTTCTAAATGACTTCTTAGCTAAAAATATTTATTCAATCGGTAAAGTAAACTAAAGCATAAAAAACCGGTTTCTATTAACCACTACATAATTATGACCGAGACTAGCTGTCGAATGGAAATATACGGATCAAAACACATTGTTCTTTTTTAAAAAGTTCCGTGAGAATGTGAGATACTCGTTCCATTTATTTTCCATTACGTTCGCAAAACCCTTAACTTCCGGATTTTGTTTTATTTTATCGAATTCATTTTCAATAACAAGTGAATATCTCATCAAAGATATGTGAGAAATCAACCAACCCTCACTTGGCAAGCACGGTTTACTATGACCTAGTCATCCCCTAACTTAGGGGACTTATAGTGAGCTGATGATGATAATTACATGAAACGAAAACTGTACCCCTTTCAAAGGAAATTATAGAACCGATAATCTTTAATCAAATTAAAAAAAAACTTAAGTAATGACAACGAATTTTGACCAATGAGCAACGACTAGTAACTATAAACATGCATTACATGCAGTTATTTTAATTATAACTGATGTACAACATAAATACCAGAAATTTAATAAAAAATACAAATTGCTGAACATCCCAAGATGTAATAGAATTGCAATACTTTTGAATGCCATTTATTCCTCTTGTCACGTATTACCCGAGTGTCAACATAGACTATACGACCTCAGTGACCACGACATGCCATTAAGAACAACACCTTGAGATTAAGATCCAGTTACATATAAAGCTTAGAGAACTTTGATGATTAACGCTCTTTCCGGTGTTTTTATATTTTATCCTTATTTGACTACACGAGATAAATGCTTGCTTACTAAGCTATCTAATTAAAGAAAACAAAATAGCCAGCAGTAGTGCCACTACAAGATACACCAACATGCATTAAAAATGCATTCCATTTAATTTATGCAAGGTCAATGCAAAACAGTTTAGATAAAATGTCAATATAACTACGGAACAGGGTCATAAGAAAATACAGTATCTTACAAACTTGGCAATATCCGCGTGACTTCCACTTGTAAATGATATTGAAATCATTTGTAACATTCAACTTAATTCAAATGTATTATTTAATTCCTTATTATAATAGTAATAACATTGTTTACTAGAAGTTGCATTTATTAATATTAATAATTAAATGCATCACGTACGTGATGTACCGTTTCCTATCGTGTGTAATGAAGTTATGCATTTCGTGTGACAGGAAAATGGTTAAAATATGTGTCGTAATTCCGTGTAAAGTTAACGACCACCCACGTTCAAACACATAGGTGAAGATAATCGATCGGCGCGAACAATTAAGTACCCTATAACACATATCGTTACACAATAGGTACTATTACTGCGGGGTCAATAGGTCCATCAGTTTGAAAGAAATATATACGTGTATCCCGCAAAGGCTTTCGTTATTGCTCCGATGATCGCCATTTAATATTCTATTCTGCATCGTTTTAATGCTATAAATCGTTTTGTATGCGTGAAACGAGTTGATCGTGCACTCGATGCGGCCGAAAACAGAATACGTTTTAAACAGAGCATGCGAAAAATTTAAATCTTTATTTTACGTTTTTATCCGTCATGTTTCATTGTACATATTCTAGTTAAAGTTGACGTCAATAAAGTGGTATAATGTCTAATCCCGACCGTTGTAATTTCGCGAACAGTCGAGGTTAGGTATTATTATAATGACCTTATCTCAACTTAGATTAAATAACAACTTTAAAATTCTGACTTGTAGACAATTAGTCAAAATTAGTGCTTGATTACGATCTACCTAATGTTTTTGGTTTTTACTACTTCCGAAATAGATAGTACACACTCCGAAGCATGCTTTCGTGGTTTACATTAAAGTAAAAAAAAACCGATAGTTTTAAAGTACCTTGATTTATGTTAAATCTATAATATTAATTACAAATTAAAATATCAGAAGTGTGGATAGAGTTGGAATGTAATTTTTAATGTGTTGTTTTTATTCACAGAGACTGCTATGGGCGTCAGCAAGAGTACTCAAGATCAAAGTGGCTTCGAATACGCTATGGCTGTGATGAAGATGTGCGATATCCTCCACTTGAGACACACGAAAATCTGGCTGCGTCCTGACCTGCTCTTCAACTTCACTCAGTACGCTAAAGTTCAAAACAAACTTCTTGACGTCATCCACGGCTTAACCAAGAAGGTAAAACTAGTTTTGATATGAGTAACTCAATTTTTTGTTAATTAAAAAGAAAGTCATTTAAAATTATATAAACGTTCACTGATAATACGATTTTCTTGATATGCAATAAAATGTATTATTATTTGAAATTTTAATGATTTAACATTGGCATGGCATTGCCCATATGATTCACGCTGAGCGTGCAGCCAATTGTTTTTATGTATTTAATTATAATTATCCTATCGAACACTGCATTTCCGTTAATTCATATCGGCAATGAACAGGTTTTTATTTTTAATATTTAAACAAAAAGTAAATAGTCTTCTTACATTGTTTTTAAAGGTTATCACCAAGAAGAGGGCAGAGTTCAAATCGGGAAAGAAACCGACAATTCTCAGTGAGGTCGAAGTTCCAAAGAACAGTTCATCATCATCCAAGACCACATCAGTTGAAGGACTTTCTTTCGGTCAATCTGCCGGTCTTAAGGACGATCTGGATGTCGACGATGATGTCGGTCAAAAGAAACGTCTTGCTTTCCTCGACTTACTTCTTGAGAGCTCTCAGAGCGGTGTCGTTATATCGGACGAGGAAATCAAGGAACAAGTCGACACAATCATGTTTGAGGTAAAACCGTTTAATATAAATACATGATTGCTCTAGTACTACTACACAAATAGATATTTAAAAAGTAATTATACCTTACAGGGTCACGATACAACAGCAGCTGGCAGTAGCTTCTTCTTGTCTATGATGGGAATCCATCAAGATATCCAAGATAAAGTAGTCGAAGAACTCGACCAGATATTCGGTGACTCCGACCGTCCTGCGACATTCCAGGATACCTTAGAGATGAAATACCTTGAAAGATGTTTGATGGAGACCCTCAGAATGTTTCCACCAGTGCCCATCATCGCACGTCATCTGAAACAAGATGTCACCCTTCGTAAGTATCAAAAGAGATTGCAAAATTTAAATAAAAAAGATAATTTGCTCTTCAGCTTTAAAATTTGTGGAAAAATCGTGACATCCTTTTAAATTTAATTGTAAACAACTAAGTCTGACCCTGAGTGTCTTTATCAAAAGGTGCATAATAAAAGGAATCAAATGTTCCTTGATTTAGTAATTCCTTGAGTTTCCGTTGTTATTTCTTAATAGTTAATATAGTTCTACGACCATTCTTACACGCATTGTCATGTTTCCTAAGATATTACAGCGGGTGCTTAATACAATAATTAACATTCGATAACCGTATCTCTTACAGCATCGAATGGTAAAAAGGTGCCTGCCGGGGCTACTGTGGTCATTGCGACATACAAGTTGCATCGTCGCTCTGATGTGTATCCTAACCCAAATACATTTGACCCTGACAACTTCCTACCTGAACGCTCCGCGAATCGTCACTACTACGCTTTCGTGCCTTTCTCTGCTGGACCCAGGAGTTGCGTCGGTGAGTTACTATTTTACAATACCCGTAGTAAAAAATACCAAAAACTTATTAAAACAGCTATTTATCTTGTGTACAAAAAATATGCTGAATTTTAAAGATTACTTGAGAAGAATTAACATTCTATTTATTTTAAAGGTCGTAAATACGCTATGCTCAAGTTGAAGATCATCCTGTCAACGATACTCAGGAATTTCCGTATCCACTCAGACCACAAGGAAACTGACTTCAGGCTTCAAGCTGATATCATTCTCAAACGCGCCGAAGGGTTCAAAGTTCGTTTGGAACCCCGCAAACGGTTGGCCAAGGCCTGCTAAATAACGATCAAAATGCCTTAGTACCTACATCTGTGAAAAATACTATTTTTTTTACAGTTTCTAGAGTTATTAGTGCAAATGATACCAGTACTGACTAAATTATTAATAATTGTATGTATAATAATGGTGGAAGAACTTGTTGAAACGGGTTGTGACGCGGTTAAAGAATAACATATTTTGCTCAAATCTGTTACGGATATATTTCCTGTAAATAGTTAATTTCGCTCACTTGTTTTAAATGATTAAAGAGTCATAAATATGAAACCTTGATGTTTTATTTCCTCACCTTAGAGAATGGATTTATCTAATAAAACTGCTTCTCAATTTTCTGATGTCTTCTATGGTTACTCCTCTATTTAGCGTCTGTTCCGTTTTTGTATCGTCATCGAAAACATTTCTCGTAGATCTTTCGTTCAATCGCATCCTAAAAAAGATAAGGAAAAAATGCATTGTTTATGTAATAATACACTCGTGCTTATTTCTATATCCTCCTTTTTCCTGAGGTTTTGCCGTTGAACCAGATGTAAACATAGATAAGTTTAAATATTTAAGATGTTCTTTTAAGTATCAAATTATTTAAGTAATAAAAGAAAATCTATCTGTTATTCGAAATAAACTGCCAAGAACATATCGGTAACATAAATACATACCATAATACATCCAACGGTGTTCGATGATGACTTGGACATAGACAAGGAATGAACTTATGATGATCATGATCCACCCACCAGGACGCCTTTGATGATTTCCATTCGATTATCTTTACTTTTGCAACAGTGCACGAAGCAGCTTGTTCTAGAATTTTGAAGTATGACCCCATGAGTTCTTGACCTATAATGTCATGGAATTTGTACCGTTAATTTCCATATAAAAATTTCATTTAAAATAGAATAGTTTTAAACTAATCGTATTATAATATATGCTATAATTTTGCAACGACATTGGAATAATGATAAGGTCAAATCGTTTTCCCTGTAAATAATAGACGTTAAAATGAATTGTTTCAATATAATTAAAAATAAAACCACTCAAGCATTGATTGACAATAAAATTGTCAGTAATCAAGAAACGGTATCCGTTATACTGAATCCTATGACCACCGAAGACTTTACATCAAGGGAAATATAACATCTAACCGTCAGATTAAAAACGTGATCAATTAATAATTTCACCATGAAGTCACGCGTTACAATGACTCTTCAGTATAAGAATGCTTATTTACCAGCTGATATCGCCATCATTACTCTAGACTGTTCAGCATCTTCGTCGAGAACTTCCTGTTTTTGTGTCTTATATATTGTATCTATATCGGAATACAATGTATTTGTTTGTCTTTTTGCACCTTGCAACTGGTCCTATGAATTAACCGAAGTGTATTACACAATTATTATTTTGTAATAATAACATGTTCACGGAACTATTAAGTTATTTAATTACAACTTAATTGGCCTTATAATACTGTCCATTAAAAAATAATTTACCGTGTAAAAAACTGTAAACCGCAATAAACAATACCTACTTGCACAATATATCCCATAAAACACATAAAAGCCTCTTCCAGATGTTGTGTTCCAAGATCAGGCCTTTCTCTTCTCAAGTGCAATTCTCCGAGTAAGTGCAAAGCACGACCTAAATGTCGTCGCAAACCATTTTGCATAGCCAATTCACCCATTTCAGTAAGCAATTTGGAAGCAGTTTCGTGATCGCCTAATCTTTTAACAAAAAGTAATTATGAAACTTTTTAAACACTAATTTACCTAATGGCATCATTTATTTTAATAAATTAAATGGAAAAGCTTGTAAAAAGAAAATTCATAGCCACAACGATAAAACACGCGAGACCTGGTTCATAAATGTTTTGACAAGTATACCTTTGCCTGACAGCAGCGAGATGCATTTTCGATACACACAAACCATTGATGTCATTATTAGCTTCGTATATTTTGTAGGCCTTGTGAAACGATTTGAGGGCATTATTTAAACTGTTCATAGCTAATTGGCTTATTCCGATTTCAATCACTGCTTCTGCTGCTTTTGGGACATCCCCAGCTGCAATATGCAAAACAAGATTCCCTTCAATGTTATTTTTAAATTTTGTAAAAGCCTTCGCAAACAATTTGTTAAAATACCCGGATCTCTACTCTTTTATGAATTACATCATATTGTATCGACTGTACTGAATGTTTTTTTTTTTATCATTACTAATATATCTTACCATCTTTAGCTCTTCGTTCAGCCAAACGTGACAATCTCTCTGCTTTAGCCGGATCTTCGGCTCGAACTGCTCTCGCTTTACTCATAAGAACCTTATGCAGTTCCAACACTGTCACTACGAAAACAGAATTTGGAGCACCTCTAAGTGCTTCAGTGATCTCACTGTCATTTTCAAATAGAGGCCAATCCTACAAAATTCATATCATTTTTTATCATGTTTTTCTTCACAGTATTCCGGAAGTTCTCAAGCTCAAGATTCTCATACGTTAAAGGTAGAGCCGAGTTGTTTTATGGAATAAAATCAAATATAAGTTTAGTTACCTTTCCTATTGCACTATCCCGTACGTCGGAAAAGATTTCATACGCCTCCTCCATATCTTCGTTACCTGGAACTGAGAAACGTTCTTCGTTAAAATAGACTCAAAAGAGTAACAGAGACACATTTAAATGAAAAACTTACATTTATTGAGCAGAAATGAGGCGTAGTGATATTTACAGCAAGCTTTCTGTCTTCCACCATCTAGTAAATAATGGCTTGCTACTGCTATTGCGGCTAAGAAAAATTTCTCTGCTAACCATAAAATGCCTTTTCCTTTCTCAGAATAGTACAAAGCAAGCTTTAGTAATTCTAAGCACTCTTTCTTTTTATTGTCTGCAAATAATACATTTCTATAAAATTATTTTTCTCAGTGGACCCTAGGAGTGAAACCTAGGAGCTTACCTCTATCGCGTTCTCTTTCAGCTCTCTGTAGACCAGCACAAATATGTTCCAAAAAATCCTCCCGTTTTCTAATATCAACCACTATGCCGATTTCATCTTCGGACAGAATCTGAATGTTATCATAAATAAGATCTTGTAGATAATCCGAGGATTCAAAAAATCCAGCTTCCTTTAGTTCTAATTCTATACACTCGTGCAAAGGTAGTTTATGCCTGAGAACGACAAATGGAATTAGAATAATGAACTTTGTTTTAAATATTATTGACATTAGACTAAAGTCTGTAAACAGCGACCTCGACAAATGGAAATACATTTTCTCTACCAAGCCCTCTGGGGTGTCTGTTTGAATCTTATCGCAAAGAGTAATTTATATTAACTTCGCATGTTTTACGTACGAAGTATGTTTCATACATTAAATATAATTAGGTTTCCTTTAAATATACCGTAAAGATCAATGTTTACCTTCGGATTCCTTTTGCATCAAGTGTATCTAAACTGAACAAGGCTTTGTTTCTCATATTTTCAAGACTGTTCTTTGTCATGCATGCCATTAACTTTGGCAGCTTTCGCTTTTTCGGTATATCAAATGCTTTTGACATATTGAACAAATTAAAATTGTTATTTAAACTAAAAGTTATATACAAACATAAAACAATGTCTTTTGTTGACAGAATTGACAAAACAATTTTTTTTATAATTTCTTCCTTAGCAACCGAACAAATACTTTTTTGTTTTTTTCTTCTACTTTATACAAATATATAAAAAGTATAATCGTAAATCTTAATTTTTTTCAAAAACAGTTATAATTAACTTCTCAGGTTATTCTTTGCATACTTTGTGTGTGTAATATTTTTTTAAGTAATTATTACGTCATAACCTAGTTTCATTTTAAAATCGCTTTAAAAAAAATACCAGCAAAAACATTAATTACCTTTATGCAAAAAAATGCGCAAGTAGTAGTTAAAAATATCTGATATTTATAAATGTATATGATAAAAACTCGTACAAGATGAACTATATATTTAATATTTTCGTCTCGAAATTGTTCAAACAAGTTTCATTCATTGAAAAATAATATAATTTAAATAATAAATAATGTTCAGTTCTTCTTAGAATACTGTTATCAGATTTCATTTCCTTACATCCTCTTTACTTGGCGGTATATCTGGTGTCTGAGTGCTGACGTTAACTGGGTTTTTGACGACTACTGAAGAGGTTTTTGGCGGAGGTTCATTACTATCGTTTCTTTCTTCTTGAATATTGTTAGAAGAGCTTTCCGAATTTTCTTCGCCGGTTTGGCTTTTCTTTGCGTCCTTTAAAGCTTTAAGCATTTCTAAAACAAAAAAGAAAAGCTTGCAATGATTTGAAATATCAGCCTGTACTAGATATTACTGATAGAATCACAATTTGGTTATACTACAAATTACTTAAGGTGAGAAAACTATCGTGTATAAGGAAATTGCTGCATGTTTTTATTGTTTGGTTAGAGCACAAACATTGTTTTAGTCCTGTAGCGAACTTTAGTTATAACCACAGATAATATTATACTATATTTACTGAACCTTACCTAATGAAGCAAACTTCTGTTTCCCAAGATATTTTCTATACGTAACAGTACCTTTTAATAATTGTGGTACTTGTGTTTATATGTTACTTGCTAACGGTTAAAACATATTTACCTCTTCGAAAGTTCCCTGATAAAGGCATTCTAAATTGTTTTTCTTATCAGGTGTGCATTTTTAATCTATTTGATTTATCTTTATTCTCATGATTAATTTGTCGAATAATTTACTGATACGATAAAAGTTACGTCTATTTGACAAATGACTTTGTTTTGACGTTTTTGTCAGTGAAGTTTCGTCGTTAAGGAGTAAATAACTATGGAACCTCTTCGTGTTTGTATTAATGGTTAAAAATACTCGCGGTGAATTGATTATGAATCAATACGAATATTTTTTTCTATTTTCAACGAAGTTCACGCTAAATAGAAAATTACTTACTTGCTGCGCATAATATTACTATTATATTACATACATACTAGAATTTATATATATCAAGAAATTAGTTTTCTTTTCTTGTTTATTTAACGCGCCTAAAGTTAAGATGCGTCTAATTAACTTCCAAAACCTACGTAGTTTCGTGTCGTCCGTAATTAAATCGAAGTATCGAAATATGTTCATAGATCACTATATTTGAACGTTTGTTTATACAGCCGATTCACCTGTACAAAAGCATGTTTTCACTGTTATTTATTAGCACTTATCAACGAATAAGTCCCGGGATTATCCCTTTTCATGTTACTGAGCCTTACCATTACGACGATAAATACCATTGCAGATAAGAACCATAAATTCTCTGCCGAAATCTCAATCTACAAGAAAATCGTATTCTTCTTTTTTATAAGCTCGAATTAAATTTTTTCTTCAGATGTTAATGACAAGTTTAGTTAAAATTAATTTCTTACTGTGATACTATAGAGGTAGAGCCTGCTTTAACATTTTCGCACGAATGGGCCGACTCGCCCGGTGAAATACCGCGACCACACACCGTGTAGTGGAAGCAATTCCACGTTTCGTCTGACGAGTGTGGTGCCGGAGGCCTAATTTTAGTCCCTTTTCTTTCCCACAATTTTTTTTTCGGATAGGATGGAATAGGAAAGTGGATTTCACGGTGGAGGAGATGCAAAGAAAGGGGATAATTACATTTTATGAGCGTCTCCTTCTGCGTTGATTAAGGGTAGGCAACGCATCTTTAATTGCGGATGTATATGGGCAGCGGTCACTTCGCTTTCTCGGGCAATTCAGGTGGCAGCTCGCTCGTTTGCCACCTTATACTGAAAAAAAAATAGTAAGATTTAAACTGAGTAACAGAGATACCAAGTTTTAACAAACACTGAAAATTGTTTTCCTGCTGCATTAACACTACTCTGTGATACAACTATAATCATAAAAGTAATACTAAAACCTGTGTGAACACATCCTAAGAAAGAGGTAATAGTAAGGAATAAGCCAGTAATTAAGCGATTGTTTGCTTGTATTTAACGTAATTATTGGTTACTTAAAAGACGATACAAACAATGGTACATCTGTTATTAAGCAATTAAGTAATAACAGTCTCCGCTGCTATTTAAACAGCTTTGATTTTTCACGTACTTCATAATGTTGTTTTTGATTTAAAAGGGTTAGTTTAACGAAATGAAAATCGATACAGAGAAAATTTTGTACCAAAAAGCGATTACGAGAGTTAACACTTACCTTAGTATTATTGGCTTACACCTTAAAAATGATGAACCAGAACAAAATATAAAACGTTTTGTGAAGAAATGGTTCTTTTGTTTAAATTTTCTGAGTCTTCTCTACGATGTTTTGGGCGAAATATCTTGGATGATTAAAGGGTCAATTTCTGGAGATTTAGCTTTGATTGACCTTACACTTTTGGGACCTTGTCTTACCATGTGTTTTCTAGGCTGTGTAAAATCTTATTATTTCTTTAAAGAAGTTCCACTTGCTTATAAATTGATTAACGAACTCAATCTTCTGTGTTCTGATGGAATAAGACTCGTTTCTTTAGAGAAGACAAATTTATTGCAACATAATATGATTTTTCTTGATAGAGCCCTAAAATGTTTAATAACTTTGGACTCTATTGGTATAATTGCTTTTAGTATTGGACCTCTTTTTATGTCGATATCTCAGTATTACTTGGCTGGCGAATTAAATCTTTTGCTACCCTTCTTTATTTTATACCCATTTGATGCTTTTAATATTTATGTGTGGCCTTTTGTGTACATACATCAAGTATGGTCAGGTATGTATTTATGGATTCTAGAGTGAGGAAAGGAAGTTACTCTCCATTGACCCCTGGAGTTCATGTGCGGTTACTAATCTATATATATATAAAAGAAAGTTGTGTTAGT
>JAOCNA010000028.1:5613907-5625532 GCA_026546675.1 Papilio helenus | reverse complement strand
ACATAGGCTATACTTTATTATGACTAATGTTTAGGAACCATTAATAAACAGCGTATTTCTGGACCCCGGCGTTAAAAAATCACTAAATTTTAACCTTTCGCGGCTTACGCTGCCTAAACCGTTAGACATATATAAAAATGATGTATGAAAGAATTGTAGATCTCAAAAAGTGCTACAGAAAAATCCATAATAGCATATATCTATCTTTAACGGTTTTCTTCCAATAACTACTTTTTTGTTTACAAAATGTATAAAAAACCGAATGCTGTTTGCGGCGTTGTTTTATTCATTTCAATATTAATCCTTATCCAAATAAATGCGTTTTTATCAGGGAAATTTAATGTAGAATAAAATTGTACTTTACAGTATTTCAAACGGTCTAATAGTTTAGAAGATATCGCGAACACAAACAATAAGGGTAGCCGAAAAATTTGCTTACAAACTACCGGGCTTTGAAATTTGGATCTTGCATCGGGAGATTTCTATTATTACGTACTACTACGTTAATAATATGATACTAAGAAAAAAGATGTAGGTGTTTTAGGCTTTCTCCTAGGGTTAAAATGGTAAGTTTCGAACTTTAAAACTCCATGCCGATGCAGTCGCGGGCAACAGCCAGTTGTTACTCTCGTATATTTGGTCGAAGCGCAAGAATATTTGGTGGTTAGAGTTGGTTATTTTAGTTTTTTTTTCTTTCGAACACAGTAAAAATTATTCGAAACAAAGGCAACAGTGGTATATCTTAGAAAATTGCGGCATTTGAGATATGCTATTACATACTATGCTATTAAAGTATACACTAGGTTCGATATATTTTTTTGCATATTTCGTGTTCGACTCACGGTTGAATAAATAGTTTTCATATTACCAAATATCTATGCAATGAGTACTGTTTATTGCTGCGTGAGTATGAATGGAGTTGTCACGGGTTGTTGCGCACGCGCGTACGGTAACGGGGACCGTCCACATGCCAGCGTTGCGCGGGAGTTGTAGTTTACACAGACTAATTAACCTCCAGAGATTTATAAGAATCTTAATATATTTCTGTAAACTAAAATCTTTTGATAAACTTAACATGAACATTTATTTTGAATTGTGTCGTATTTTTCTCGTTATTAGCTAGTTTGAATCTTATCTGAAAATTATAAATATATGATTGGTTTGTTCCTATTATTCTTCCTATTTCTCACAGATTAGATATTCATTTATTTTAAAGAAATTCCAATGAAGACATTCTAACGAAAGTTTCTACTTTTTTCCTTTTTGTCTAAATCACTATTTTTTTTCCTTAATAAGTACATATACGTATTTTATTCTACGATGTCAAATTTAGGTCAAATGATGGGTTTAACAAAATCTTACATTTTAACATTTGTGATTATATTCTCTCAGATATTTTTAAATAAGAAAATAGTAAGAACGTCACACATTTAGAAAAATGAAATGTTAACGATTGTGCGATAAAGTCCTAAGATAATAAATTAATATCAAAGATAAGGCAAACTATATAATGCTAGGATGACGTGAGCAAATTCGGATATCAGTTAGTAATTTAACATTAACTTTCAATAGGAAGGAGTAGTTACATTATATAGTAATTAACTTGTGTTAATATTTTCAACAAAATCTGATTTGTGGTCAGGCAGAGTAATTGATAAAATATTAACTTGATACCCAATCTTCAATTAAGAATAGAAAAAGACATGTCGAGTAAATATACGGTGTGTATAAGAAATGTAAAATTAGGTTTTTTTAGCAGTTTTTACTTGCGCTACGGGAATAAAATTATACAGAAATCTTATTTGCATTTATAAATCATAGTCTAAAGAAGTGTAATTAATTAGTTCCGTATTTTTTTAACCCAAAAACTAAAACTGGAAGATAAAATCGTATGGGTAATGGTTTGATGTCATAATTAGATATAGGTAGTTAGGTACTGTGGTATTAGAGAATTTATTTTACACATAGCTTATCGGATTGTTTAAACAATTATCATTGTTATATGTTTTTAATATCGTCTACTGTTTAAGGGTACGATATTTAAGTTTTATCATTTAACTCCCACGATCTCACAGCGCAGGATAAACTATCAGCACTGACAATACCACTAGATAAGATACCGAAGCTACTGTGTAAGCGTCGTTTGGATATACTGACATTTACTTTAGACCAGTCAAAGACAATCCTTCAGCTCTCGATGCCTTAATGAATGGTTAGATATTTCAATATGATAGGTCTTAAAATTAGTAGTAACAAAAGCAATTTATGTACTAGTTTCGACAATGGAAACCCTTTATTAGTACTTTAATATTCATTTTATAACAGTGATAATTAAAGCATTTATAACAATTCTGTTATAAGATCCGTTGATCCTATTTCTTCCGTCAAGTATTAGAAGGGTTGGTGTCTTTAACTGGCCAACCAAAACTACTATTTATCTCGTGTCTTCATGCATGTGTGACCTGCTTACTAGTTTCTTGCATAAACGTATTGAGGCTGGTGCTTATGGATGACAGTAGTCATTCAGATCACGTAAACAATCAATTAAAATTTGACGGTTCCCACGAGTGTGTACACTATCGACTGTCCCACAAACCGGTCAGTTCCGAATCATTTCATTATAATATGGGTAACCGTGAATCACATTCGTGTGTTGCGAATGCTTAAATGTTTATTGGTTTTGTTTATGGTATTGCATATATTGTATTTTGATAGATATCCTTCTGTTCCATACTTGTCCTACATAAAGTGGCTCTGCTTCGTTCTATACGTACTAAACAAACTATTTTAAATCCACTCTATACTCAAATGTTTTGTATAAACTTCAATACACGCAATAACTTTTAAATCAGTACTCAATGGAATTCTTAAGCTATTTAATTAAAATGTCAATAGATCCAGCTAGGTTACACGAAAATTAAATCAAATATTGTCCAGCCGATAAAAGCTCGCACATAATAACATTCTATTTAAAATGCTTACAATGTAAAACCGATTGTCTAAAGTTAAGTTGTAACATTTTCATATTTAGCGCCACCATAATCGTCGAACAATGGTGATATTAATTTTCCATTCCGATAGAGCGACGCATGCGCATAAAACAAGTGCATTTTGTGTCTCATTCGCATACGATGACTACGTCGCCCACGTCCCGGTGTTTGCGGGGCCATTTAGGGACCTCAGACACGGCTCACTGTCCATTGAATAAATTATCAGTTTCCGTAACAGATATCAACAAACGGTATCACAAGTATGAATAAAATGGGCCATATTCACAACTTATTACGCACCTCCTAATACGTATTTGTGACAAATTGTAAGCATTTTTGGTTGTGCTAAAATTTTGTTTTTGAGACCATAACACATTTAGGTAATGCTATAGGTAAAATTATTCGTTTGTAATTTTTCGAGTTTTATTTTATTGTATCTATTATCCAACAGTTCTGATTTATAACAGTTATAGCATGAAATCGTAACAAAAACATACGAAACAATTTCATCGAGCGTGACTTTGATACAAAGACTACTTTTTAGAAGAAACGATATCTTGTAATGATGTCGACTAAAAAGTCTTAATCGGAAACTGGACCCGACTCGCTCTGTTGCCTCGAAATAGAAAACAGCAACACTTTAGGATACGCTTTGCTCTTCAGAATGTCGTAAACTGATGCGTGTTTCGTTAAATGTTTATCGGCTATTAAGCACTTGATGCTTCGACGAATTAAACAACATGCTTGCATTCGGACCGTGTGTCGTGTTCCATTACTCATAATTTGCAATAAGTAGCTACCAGATACATTAATAAAATGACTTATCTTGAAACGTAATTTAAACCTTAACAATAAATTGTTCGTCTTATGATCATATTAGATACTTTATGCTTTAAATTGCTTGTGATTGTCCTTAAAATCAGACCTTGAACACCTTTTGATGCATATAAATTTTTGAGAAGTTAATGCTTGTAGCAGAATATCCTAAGATGGAAAGATGTATCCTGGGCAAATAACAATAAAAGTGATCATTTTTTCTTCTAAAATTTACTATTTTGTGAGTAAAGTTGTATGTCAGTTTTTTGGGCCATCGCAAATTAAGCACGATGTTGACAAAAAGACCGGGCCCCCGCTAGTTGAGTGGCGTGGCTAAATTGAAATCTCGTGTGCGTAACGGAAGACATTTTACTGCTTAGTTGGTCAAGAGCGGAAATGTGGTAACATAACGGCCGTACACTTGGAGGCCAACCACAGATGATAAATAAAATATATTATTTTTGCTTAAAATTTTAAAAAAGTATATACATAGTATAGACGTAGTTTTAAGGTACTCAATCAAAATAATGCTTTTTTCAATTAAATAGGTGTGAGGTACTTTAAACAAGTAGGTTAATTTTATAATTAGAAAGGTTTGAAATTCCAAAAACTGGTTTAATCTATGGAATTAACAAGCTCTTGATTACAGCAATAGTCGCATCAACTACTTAATGTTTTCTTAAAACGAACTTTTAAAATGTTTAGATTACATAAAAGAACTAAAGACAGTGTTTACTAGCAAAGTGTTTTGTACATATAAATGTGATACTATAACTTGACCGACAGACTTATGAAGATTATCTTTTTGCATATCTCAAGTTTAAAGACTCCTTGTATGAACGATGCATTTTTCAAGGGCATTGAAGTGCACTCAATGCCATGAGCAATGCAATCATTCTGCGCAATCAAAATATGCCATATTCGGTGCAGACCACTACTCAGCAAATTCAAGTGCGTGTAATTCAGTCCCAAAGGTTAAAACAAACATTAAGCTCAATTAATCTTAAATCATTGATAACTCCATGTGGAATTTTGAATAAACTTTATTGTGTAATACAATCTTGCCTTATTTATAAGTAACCATTTTCAGAAAGGCAATTAAGAACTTGGTAATTGCGTTAAAAAAAACATTTTATTTATTACAATCTACACGTTATCAGAGTTACTTTGCTTTCTTTCTAAAATAAATTGCGTTAGAGCTAGAAAAAAATTATTATTAATGACTTCTGTCAACAATTAAGAGGACATTGTCCTGATTTAGAAAGAAAACTACAACTTTTAAGTAATTCAAGTTAATCACTTTTACAATTACATTTCGGAATAAGGTACACAATGGGCTTAATTTTCAGTGCTTTACATGACCTATTATTTGAATGGGTTACATCTATTTAAATCATATCATTTTAACAAAAAAATTTAGACATATAATGTGCCACTTTTATTCCCGTACAGAATTCACTTAGTTATCACAATAAAAGACTTTATCTGGTATCTAAACGACGTAGTAACGAGTTACTTTCTTACCACGTGGACTCCGTTCCAGTGACGAACACTCAAAAATCGCTTATGAATACATTTGTCTATCAGTGATATCCATTGCCTTTGTTCGCTCGAGTGTACTTGAAAGACTTGCTGATTCATATGTAAAAATGTGTCTGGCCCATTGCCTTGAAGATTGACAAAATTTATCTCAACATCAACTCGTTCTAAAATAAAACGTTCTGGACTGTAACTAAGATTTTGGAACATGTGTACACTTCTTGCATCAGCTATCAAATTGGAATTCAGTAATCTATGTTGGAATCAAGTTTTTATATAATTTACCTATTTAAAAATAGTATTATCATTAGAAAACATCCTATTTCAATGTCATAAAAACTAAACAGTCTTATACAACGGCAAATAAACCATTTGCCGTCGTAAGAAAAGCTTAGAATGAAGTCATAATAGATTCAGAACGCTGATGATAGTGCGCAATAACAGATATTTATCTCTTGTTCTTCTAAATGTATTTAATGAATGGTCCGAGTAGCCCAGTATGAAATATACATCTAAAGGTCGATGGACACGCAATAACAAATTTGGGTACATCACGTCTTGCCCTTTTAATCCAAATGTCAAACGTAGTTTCTCTTTAGATGTATCTCATGTTTAACTAATGGTTTCACAGTGCAGTTTGTAGTTACGAGACAAGAATCATTTTGACCTCTAATTGCCATGTTTAAAGTCGTAGTACCTCCGGTCAGTGTCCGGTCTTCTAAGCAGGTAGACATGAACTTTGTCCACAATTAACGCCAAATTACGGTCTTAAAAAGTTATGAAATAAGAAAATCCATAGACTATAGAAGTACAAATAGACACGAACAAAGGTGACATCAATGATACTAACATACATATATCACTCGGTGGCTTTATTCCACCGAGAGTTGTAAACCGGACAATAAATCAATGCTTTTGTAAACCAACCGAATCGAAACAGGTGATGCCGACGCGGAACGATAGGGTAACCACAATCAACTAAGAATATTTTTAACTTAAAAATAACAAAAATATATGTTTGAATGTAGTCATGTTTCCTATAATTTAAAATAATATGAACTTAGTCTTTCTTCGGAGATGTTAAGTCTGCTGGTATTGATATAATAATTAGTTCGCGTGTATGTACAAATGCTATAGTATTGTCACATTAGCCGGAACACAATGTTGAATCTTTTCAATTCGACGAAAGCGTATTGTTCATGGCTCGCTCGCTTGAACATGTGGAATATCTCATTGCGTTCCAATGGCTGACCACGACTGGCTCCCCATATAACACTACCTAAATAAACTACTCATTTTTAAGTCCTTTGCGTCATACATTCCCCCTCGGTTATGTATCCTTCAATTGTAATATTTTTGAAATGATTACAAATCTTCATAAAATATCCAAAATAGTAAGTTATCGGATTTTTTTTTAATTTTCATCATTAGACAATGTATTAATGAAGGACGCTATCTATAGTTGTAATGAGAATAAGGTGACAATGGTCGACCGTCTATTATAATCTTGATTATTTCGTCAATAAGCTTTTAAAAACCCTTTACGCACTTAGATGGAAAGCGTTGCTATGATGAGATAATTGTCTAATGCTATATAAAGACGTAATTATTACTCGGTTGTTGTAAGCACTTTAATCCAATTCAAGGTACAGATTTAGTCACAGTATGCTTAGAGCAAAGTCCAAGACAAATATTTTTCAAAGCGTATATGACAAGCAGAGCAAATGGAACGGCCATGTAATCCTGTTTGGTACGAATAAAACGGAACGAAATATCGAAAACTTAGACAATACGCTTGTAATAGCTAAAGATTACTTAGAATTTGTTAAATTAATAAAATAATATGACATGTATTTAAATGGAATAATACAAATAGTTCTGTACAAACAACAGTAGTACCTATTATATTCAAGATAGCACCAGTCAGTTCAATAAACAATGACATCACGACCAAATGTTGGATCGATGGAGCACTTTATGCGGGTATATACAATTCGATGTGAAAACAAAGCCAGCCCACGCCAACAAAACGTTTCTTCTTCACCGATACTTCACTAATTACAATTATAGGGCAATTGATTCCCTCACAAATTGGTAGCTATAAAACTTTGTGTCGGTGAATTAATTTGATAATTACTAGCTTGCAATATGGTTTGTTTTCGTTCGGAACCAACTAATGAGCTTGATTTTTCAATTAAAAATAACGTTATTGTGAGAGCAAATTAGGGCAATTACTGGTACGCGAGGGGCAGTAATGCGGCGCGAGCTGCATTAATTTTATGGCCCGCGGATGGTGAAATGCGTAATGATTTCACCTACATTGCCGCATTATTACATCTAGTAGACGTGTATAGACGTAGATGTGTCCTAGAGAGAACATTGTGGACAAATAATCGTCAGGTATCCTAGAACTATTTTCTCGGTTGTTAAAACGACATACCTGATTGTTGTCACAAACTGGAAATTTTAACGTAGTCAGGTTAAGAAAAAGCCCTTCTTTCTCTGTAGGAAAGATTAAGGAGAAGATGTCTTCGCTCATAATACATTTTATTTCCATTATTAAACTAGGTTTTATCCAGCCACTTTATGACATTATTTAGCCAGCATTTAGCTCGAATGATTTTAGGCTATCTCCTTATGTACATTTACCAAACATTATCTTTTAAGCTCGCCACATATAGACATCTTGCCCGTTTCTCCATTGATATACTGAACATGCTTCTGGACATATTTAGATAAAATGCAATGTTCATGAATTTGTGCAATAAACAATATTCCTATAAGATTCCAAAATGTATAAAGCCGATGGCACAGAAATAACACTGTCATGGACCTTTCACACGCATATTTACAATTCTCTTAGCATTGCTAATCGAATTGACGGGCATTGGCTTAAGAATTAACACATTTCTATCTACACAAACATGTAAATAAACTAACACAGTTAGCCCCACAGCATACTTATGGTAGATAATGGGATATCGGGTATGATGTTTTACTTATCAGAGGCGATGTAGCAACTATTTTTCAGAAATGACAATGCTACGACTACATTGTCCACTGCCTTTGAATTTTGTTTTATTTGTTAAGTATAACTAAATTTGCGTCTTGGAATTGACATGAACTTTCATGAATAAATCAATACATGTTATCAACTTACAGTTTCCACAAGTTTCAATGATTTCTATCTACTCTAAAATAAACAATATTATTATTAATTTTTCAGATGCGAGCGCAACCTGACAGATATACAAAATGACGCGAGACAGTTACGAGATGGACTCCAATCGAATATCGCGTGGCGGCTCTCTCTTCGGCACTGATCCTCAAATACAGCTGAGAAAAGCCCTCAGGAATAACGACTATGCAACGTTCAAGAAACTCGTTAGTTATGGTGCCGTGGATCTTGAATACACATATCCATACCCAGATTACAAGACATGTCTCGAGATGGCGGTCTCGGAACCGGATAAACAGGAATTTATCAAGCTCTTGCTGCAGCACGAGGTGCAAGTAAACAAAGTAAACGATAAAGACGGTAAAGCTCCTATTCATCTGGCTGTCGAAAACGGAAACCTCGATGCTCTTGGCATATTACTAGAGGATGATAGGATCGATGTTAATATCAAATGTAAGGGAAATACAGCCCTACTAATGGCTGTAAAAGGAATTCAAGACCTAGATGACAATAGGGAAGAAAACATGTCGAAATATGAAGATATGATAGAATTGCTATTAAAAGCTGGCTGTAACGTAAACTCGCCAGATAATAAAGGAATAACACCTATTTACTCCGCTGCAAAACAAGGCCTAGAAAGAGTAATCAATTTGATCTTAGATTATGGTAAGGACCCTACTGATTTAGATACGTATAAGGACATTAGAGGTCGAACTGCCCGGTATTATTTGAATGATGCTTTTCCTCATTTACTCGCAAAGTTTGAAACAATATCTAAGCAAGAAGAAATAATTGACCCGGATAAACTCTTCTCTTATTTAAGCAGACATGAAGAAGACAACTTTATCCGTGATTATACAAAACTGGTTAAGAAAAATGAACATCGTCAAACATTGGCTGCGAATAACGGTATGAATACAATGTTGCAATTAAGTACCGACAAAGGATTCGAAAAAGTTGTTGGTGTCTTATTAAATTCCGGGGCAGACCCTAATGCAACATGCTCTGCTAATACTGTTAAACCTATTGCTATTGCTTGTCAAAATGGATACTACAAAATTTTAAAAATGTTTATAGACAATGAATCGACATTGTTTGATCCAGTTAACAATGAATCACTCTTGCAAATAACAATTAGAGGTATGAAAACAAGTCCACTAGATTCAAAGGTAGATTTCCAAAGTTGTATAGATCTGTTATTGAAAAACCCAAAAATCAACATAAATATAAATTATCCTGATATTAAAAATAATACTGCTTTGCATTACGCTGCAAGAAACGGTGACAGTGGTACGGTATTAGAATTACTAAGAAATGGTGCCTGTGTAGGACTTCGCAACAAATTCAACGAGCCCCCATTGGCAGATATAAACGCGAAAACACTCGAAACGTACTTGGACGAATGTATATCAAGTAATAGTGAACGACCCAGCGATGATGATTATGAAATTCATATGAAATACAGTTTTCTGGTGTATCCAAATAATTCTTTGGAAAATGAAATGTGCAGGGTACCTCTGATGGATAACACGAATAACAATATTAAGGAATATGATGCTATTTTAGCTCCAGAAACTGAGGCACTTTTGTATATGACCAAAAGTGAAGAACTGCGACCGTTATTAAAACATCCAGTTATAACGAGCTTCTTATATTTAAAATGGCAACGAATTAGCTGTTTGTTTTATGCTAACATAACGTTTTACTCATTGTTATGGTTATCTTTAATTTTATATATCATATTGGGGTATGGTGCTGAAAAGGAACAATCGAAATCTTTTGAAGCTTTAAATGTTGTAACTCATATCGGCGCTGTAATCGGGTTAATACTCTTAATATTTCGTGAACTATTTCAATTACTAGTATCTCCGACAAGATATTTGCAAAGTATAGAAAACTGGATGGAAATCGTCTTAATATTTGTAACTGCTTGGATAGTTGGTTATGATTCCGCCTCAGAATCCACAAAACAACAGTTATCAGCGGTAGCTATTCTTCTGTCGTCTGCTGAATTGGTTTTATTAATTGGTCAATTTCCCACTTTGTCAACGAATATTGTAATGCTAAAGACTGTATCATGGAACTTTTTTAAATTCTTACTTTGGTATTGTATTTTAATTATTGCTTTTGCGTTAAGCTTTTACACTTTGTTTCGTAATGTTGCGGAAAATGATGACCTAACCCCACCGAATCCTAATAACACAGGAAAAGAAGGTGAAGACGACGAAGAAGATTTCTTTGAAGATCCGGGAAGATCACTTTTTAAAACAATTGTTATGTTAACAGGAGAGTTCGACGCTGGGTCGATTAAATTTAGAACATTCCCAGTAACCAGTCATATAATATTTATTGTATTCGTTTTCATGATTCCAATTGTCTTGTTTAACTTGCTTAATGGTTTAGCCGTCAGTGACACACAAGAGATAAGAGCCGATGCAGAACTTGTCGGACATATTTCACGCGTGAAATTAATTTCATATTTTGAAAGTGTTCTAATCGGCAAGGCA
Source organism: Papilio helenus (assembly GCA_026546675.1). Taxonomy (NCBI): domain Eukaryota; kingdom Metazoa; phylum Arthropoda; class Insecta; order Lepidoptera; family Papilionidae; genus Papilio; species Papilio helenus. Next base: position 5,614,502 of record JAOCNA010000028.1, on the reverse strand, counting down.
TATTCAAAACCGTCGAAATTCTGGTCATGGTTGCCACCTTATCTACAAGAGTTGCAAGTAATAACGCCAAAAACGTTGTGCATGAAACCGTTTGCGAAACGCATAAGTCTGTTTCCATTCTTTTTGCCTAAATACCGTATAATTGTTAAGCCCAATCAGGACAATACTATAATCATCCCACATGCCGAACCACTGGGTAAATATGGCGATGACTATGAAGATATTGAGGGAGGTAAATGTTGCTTTGAGCGTTGTCAGAATTATAGATTGGATCGGAAAATAGTTAAGAATGCAAAGTTAGTCATAAGCAAAAAGACATATGTATCAGAATTTGATGAAATTAAAAACAAGTTATCATCATATGAAACAAAAATTGAAAACATTGAAATTATTCTGAAAAAGGTTCTCCAGACTCTTGATGTTCAACGTAATTATTAAATTTACGTTATGTGAACTAACTAATGTGATGTTTTACATAATTTTATTGTAAACAAAAGTTTGAAGTATTCCATTAAATTGCCTTCCATTAGTAAATGTTTCATAATCTTTACTTACTTCATTTAAAATTCAGAATTACCTTGAATTATTGATCAAA
>JAOCNA010000028.1:5583649-5595431 GCA_026546675.1 Papilio helenus | reverse complement strand
GGCCCAGTAGTTTTTGAGTTATTTTAATACATACAAAAATACAAATCTTTCCTCTTTATAATATTAGTATAGATTTACCGTTTATAATTTGTTCCTCTAGCTTGAGCATTACAATAATTCTAAATTCTGTGATTACAAGAATTACTTGCCAACACTAAAAATATATTGTTTGCCTTTACATTTGCATAATTTTTAACTAATTCCATTTAAACATTAGCCTGAGTTACCACTGTTGTAATACCTGTACGAAAAATGCTGCTATTTCAGTTTTCTGAAGGAAGAAAAGGAATACATTGTGATTTTGTTTACTAGCTACCGCAGTGGAAATTCACGGTAAAAAAATAAAGACAATACACCGCCTTGATTTTATATAAGACTTGCACATTAATTTTACACGTCAAATGCTTAGTAAAAATGTATCATGCATGTTTTAAAATTTGTTAGATTACTAATTTTAATTTTTATATATTGAAAATTACAATCCACGTCTCATGTTAATGAAATTAATAAATTACTGATGACATTTTTACCAAATAAAACTAATTTACATATTTTAATTTTTTTATTTACATGTCCTTACATAAGCGTGTAACTTATTTGTAACAGAAAAAAAAGGTGTTAATTTTAAAAATTTTAGTATAAATCCTTTCAAAAATCTACACCTACGAGCTCCGAGAGTTTCGAGCAGCGACTCGTGAGTTAAGATTCCGCAAGATATCTCACAACTACTGTATACAAGTTTTTCATTTTAACGAATAAAGAAAATAAAAAAGTCGACACGTGTATTCACATAAACATTTGAATTGAAAACGTGACGCGCTTACGTATTTTGCTTTAATCGAATTACAAACGTGTAATAAAATATCCTGTCTTATCAAAAATCTTTAAGGAAATAACTTAAAAAACGCGGTTTCTCACAGTTGTTGTGTCAACTTATAACAATCGCACACGGTTTTTTTTAGCAGGCGGTATTGACAAAGACTTACGAAAGCTTCGACAAAAGCTCGCGGCGACTTTGTCGTTCGCGAACAAAGGATAACGAATTCTGTTTTGATTGTTCGATATAGAGAAGTGGAGAGGCACTTGTCTATCATAGTGCCGAATCACGTAAGAAAACGCCTGACAATGCCTGGCAACATTGATATCAAATAAAAGTTCTGTCTAAATTTTTAACAGTTCTTTTTAGTCGCTCATGTTACACAACATACCGAATTCTATGCACGTGTTACGTTTCTTTTGTTTGAATTATAAAAATGATGGTGTAAAGTAAAATAAAAAAGCTTACAAAATACGGCCCTGTATTTGATGCCAACTGAGATTTACACTTGAAATGTACTGTATATTTGTAGGTTATGTGTTTTTCATACTCTTAAAACAACTTATATTGCTGTTGTCGAAAAGTGGGTGATTTGTAGTCTCGCCTGTTTTGACAGACGAGACGCTTGTGTGGGGTAGGCGCAGTCGCTTACAGTCGCAGATCATTTTCGATTAACCTATAGGGTCGCTTTGGATTATCAATCAAAGTACAATATTGTTATTGGTTATTATTTGAATTGCGTATTTGATTAAAGTGAAACGTTTAGATCTTTAAGCAAATGGTGACGTCATTTTAGGTATTTTAACTGTGAATTTTAAATTATACTTTAATTATTTCCCGCCTACGCATTCGGAATTGTTTCCGGGGTCAAAGGAAGGAACATTTTGTCGTCACTACAATTGTTTAATTTATTTAAATTCCACAATCAATCTTCAAGGTCTTACTATTACAACTCACAAACGTTTCCTTTATACTGTTTAGCAGCTGGACTAGTGTTTGTAACTTTCGACTGTCCCGTGATGAAAGGTAAAATCTATTCCACAATGGTCGATCCATCAATCAACACCATTATTGTTTTTTAAACCATTTTTATATACCTCATATAGACAACTATAGATATACAGTACGTTATATAGGTAAATAAGGATGAAATATCTAATTTAAAACATATTTTTTTCATAATTGTACTCTATTTTCTAACCTCTAAATATAGTCAACATTAATAGGATGAATAATAAGAACGTTCTATAAACACCTGAATTTTATAGGGCTATTGAAAAACGACGCGCCTTTGAAATTTGTTCGTGTGATGTAGACGGCATCGGACCATTCTTATGGCAGAGATTTATATGTTTTATACGGCCAGTCTATAAACGCCATGCTTTTATCGGCCGCGGGACGTTTACTGATTAATAAAGTGGCCGAGATGCGGAAGGAGATGCCGCTTCCTAGAAATATCAACTCTCTTCATACTATTTTTACGGTTTTTTAAAAACATCAATATCGACTTGAATTGATTAGCGGTTACAGTATTCAGTTGTTATTATAGTCTTGGGACAAGTTAATCTATAGAATTAAGAATTGATTAGAAGACGAACAAGCAAGGAAACCTATGATACTAGCGAATTTTAAGGATTGTGTTAGCTTTTATGGGATGTTATCTAAAAATGACAATTTGTTGGTACAATTTCTTTCCATCATACAAGTGCTAATCATCTATTTACTTTGCTCGTTGGCAGATGACGATGACAATTGAGAACTAGCATTCTTGTATCAACCTTGTATTGGTATTTTTATCAAATATGCAAAGCTTTATTTAGTGTGCGTGGTGGCAAGCTTATCGGTTTATAATCGTAGCCCGAAGTGCGTTAAACTTGCGCGTAGCATCCGCATAGCCGCATACCGAGCCGTGCGTTTCGACATCCCATCTGAATTACAATGTATGGAATTCACAGACCTCAAGCGTCAGTCGCCCCCGCCTCGTTACCGCCCCGCGTCCGCGTCCGCATCCGATCCGTGCGGAATAAGAAACAGTGGTACTACTGTTAACTCCATTGTTCGAGAACGAACAACGGACAATGTGTTTTAGACGAATATGGCACCGCGATTATGTCAACGGTTGTGTTTTGTTTCTTTAAACTTCGTGTGTAGCGAGAAATGTAGGAGTTATGCTTTGTGAATGTAAATTGATATACTATATAAATTTTTTGCAATATATTGATTTAAAATTTCTTCTGTTATTACAATTACGTCATACTATTTCAACAAAGGTGTGGCATTTTTAACACTACAGTGTCAATATAATAACCAACAATGGATGTTGCTTGCCGGTTTATTAGCATCCAACAACTCTGAAGTTTAGTTGCGTCACTGCTATTTAAGCAGGTTACGGATTGATAAGCCAATATTATTTATCTACATAATATTACTCTTATTAACATGCAAAAATTCATTGCTCACTAACTTTTTACCTAACAAGACAACTTTAAAGCGAAATCAATGTATGAAAGACGTACTCATGAATTAATTGAAAAGTTAACAATGACTTAGTAGAGTTCATATTGCCCTGTCATCAAATCAGTCAATTTTAATTGATTGAATAAATATTATTCAAAGGTCACACAACATGAAGATATTCTTTTTGTAAACGCAATTATGTATTTGATGAGATTAAACAAAGCAACATCTTTAATATTTGTTAGAAAAAACTTAAGCCGATTTGTAGGTAACGATTTACAAAACTCGTTCGAAGCAATGACGCAATAGTCTAATTATTTCCGCATCGCCACAACTGACACTGTTTAGTACGTACGTAGTCGGTGGGCCGTTGGGAGCCCGCACTCAACAGGACTAGGGCTGCCAATTTTTATAACCAGCGAAAAAAGACTAACGTTTTTTGCCACCCCTTTCTATCTTAATAAACAATAACGCATGTCCTTGATCTTTAGCAGTCAATGACAAAAATTAACAGTTACTTTTTTAAAGATCCACTCTCATCCAAAGACATCGATGACCCTGTATTTAGCATGTACTATGGGTACCCGAAGCAGTGGCAGCCCTAAATAGGACTGTCGTTGCGTCAGCGGAAAGGTTGCGGCATTCGTTACATGAAGTGCTTACGCCTCCTATAGTTACTCAATATCTCAGAGATAATCAGGATCAACAGATGTCCGGTATCCAAATAAGGTTTCTGGTTTTCAGTGATTAATAGAACATTTATAGATTTTTTTTTTGCTAACAGGCAGTACTAATCCGAGTTAGTTTACAAATTGTTAAGATAATGGAAACAAATGAACACACGAGAATGACTGTCAGAATTGTTTTTCATGTCTAGCTATTTGTGTTTTTTTTTAAATGCTCTCGTTTGTGATATTCCTTGAAAATGCGACGACAGTCACGACTCATTTCCAGGAAGAATTCGACGTCTTTAGATTTCTTTCGCTTTCATTTGTATTTTAAATGTTTTAATATATTCTTTAATATAAACATTTCACTAGAATATATTCATATACTTTAAATAGCTAACTTGTTATTGGAGTTGATGCAATAGATGCGAATGTTTAGAGCGTAGTCTGTTATAGGCAGTTTTTATCCAAAAGAAATTACGGAATATAAAAACAAATAACTATACAATTAAAACAAGTAAAAGACTGCTGAGATTAGTTATTTCTTTTAATTTCTAACAACGAAGTTGGTAGCGTAGTCATGATGTGATTTGGTATTTTCTTGAGCGTTTCGAGTTCCGGTAGGTTCGTGGAAATGTCCATTTTCGCGGTATGTATGCGTTGGGCGGCCTGTAGGCGCACGTGGTCGCGGGGCGCTGCGGAGAGGGGGACGGTAAGGTTTGGGATCGGTGACCGCTCACGCGTTGCCTTGCATAAGGAGCCGACCGTCTTTGTATTCTACTAAGGTTGCGGACTCCCCGACCGGTGAGAATGGCGCGAAACTATTGACGCTTCATAAGAACACTGTTAACAATTGTTTTTTTTTTATGCCAATACAATGACCTGACATGTCGTAAGTCCACGTAATATTTCGTATGTTTACAGTTTAACAATGAAACTATCTTTGTAAAGTGAATACTTCATAGTTTTAATAACTTGTCATATTACACTCAGGACATAAATACGATCGTAAAACATTTATTCATAACTATCTGTTTACTAGATTGTTTGAATTAGTAAAATTCACATACAAATCTCTAGTCTACAACAATATGCACTGTCTTGTTCCTGACATAGGCGTAGCCAGCCGATGATTTAGGTTAGGTGTAGTCCCCTCCCCAACTACCATTAATATGGTCTTATTCGAAATAGTTTTTACATCTTTTTCTGTTTTTCAATTGTCTAGGTAACTGCCCCCTGCTCCCTAGTAGTTATTCCTATTTTTGACCGACTTCCCAAAAGAAGGAGGTACTCAATTCGTCTGTATTTTTTTTTGTAGCAGTCCCTTTCTTTCGATAATAAATCTCAAACAAAAATAAAGAAGACAATATTGGATACAATTGATAATATTAAACTATAAATAAATTAAATTATTCATTATATCTACATCATATATTTTAATTACACATTACTATTAACTATGCTTTTACTTTTAGACTCGTGTTCATTGTACCCAAATATAATGTTAACAGTTCATAATAAGGACGCCGCGCCGGCTCAAGTTAAGAATTCAGTTTGAATTCATTTGAATTATTTCGTAATGTTGCCGTATGATTTATTGATGTTGTATTTAAATACATTGACGACAAGAGAATACAACTGACAAACTGTTTTGTATGGAGGGAACAAACGTTTAATCTACGATAAATATCAATATGAATATACAAGTTATACTGTAAGAAAGACGAAGTAGTGTAGATACTGCACCTAAATGTTGTGCATTATATAGGAAATCCATATTATAAAGGATATTATGAGGTCCTTAAGCCATAAATATACCTATACACATTATCATTGGTAACATTTTCAAAATCGTGACTTTTCTTCTTCAAGTACAGTGCTGTATTCAAAGCAATTTTATTCATCGTTAACTATTTGTAACTCTAATACTGGATCCAACGTTGTATCAGTTTTTCCAAGCCATTATTATCTCTGTACCTTCAATAGAAGTCATGCAGACTATGATAGAGGATATACTTCAAATAACAGAATATTTATTAACCCTTACTGCAACATTTGAAAAATTTATAAGCTCTTTTGTAATAAAATTGCTTTATCGCATTTGTATTCTTCCGTAGAACACGGGTCCGAGTCAGAGCTGCAGATCACGTGACACATGTCTTCTAGCTAATTAACAGTAATTAACTTATTAAAACTTTCGTGACATAACACTACATAAATTAAAACACGGCTAACCTCACGTGACACACACATGTGGTCGGAGCCTACACCGAACGTTGTCACGTGAGTTTAGCCGTGTTATAATTTATATAATTAACAGTACTTTAGTTGTTTCATTTTAGGATATCATCCAAATAGAATCGACAGTCATAGTTTGAATCTAAAAAGCTTTAAGAAAAATGTAAATAATTATATAATTTTGTCTTTATTTGTATGTATGTAAGTTTGTCCAGTCCAGTCTATGGTGATTGTCAAAAACGGTACACAATTTCAAAAAATGGGGTATCATTCGTTTCTATATCGAAGAAGTTAGGTGTTTTATTTTGTGTTTGATAGCTACTTAACTATTATGCAGTTGATCCTAATCGGCTAGGAATTTATGACAGTTGCCTTTCCACATTATTAAAAACATGTCAACAAAAAATAAGATGCTACATTCGGTGTCCATGTGCATATTTTAACGACGCATTAAATCGTTTTTAAACGATAGCGCCTGCCTAAAATTTTATGTTTTTATCTTTTGTTCCCCTATTACTCATGGGTTTATTGGGTAACTTGTTCTGTAGTTTATTTTTTATCCCAGCGGCATCCAAAAGACGATTAGACTTCGAACCCATCAGATTATTTGGCACTCACATTTCGACTACTAACGCACAACGTCAAAAGTAATACGGCGAAAGTCCACGAGTTATTTGGCAAGGAAACTGGATTGCATTTCGAATTGATTTCAACGGAAAGATACACATTTTAGCTATACAGTCCTATTTACGCACAAATCATTAATCGTTAGAAAATTAGAAAAATAATGAAGACTAGTATTGTTTCTTTTGTTATCGGCGTAGGCAGTGCGTAGTGCAGGGCGCCAGCCATAAAGTGGCGCCTCATGCGCATAGAGTTTTTCATATAGGTTCCTATTGAAGTTAGGGGTCGTCATAGATATCTCAGAAGTAAACAAATGCAATAACATAGGTAATGACTATCCGTCATAACGATTCTGCAGTTGCGCAAATCATAATAAAAAATAACCTTAATAAAGTTGTTTATTTTTTTATATAAGACGCCGTCAATTAATTATCTGTGCCATTTTAGTACATTAATATTTTTAATTACAAGACCTTGTCTTCATTTACTTGATGCACATTAAGGCCAAAGTAACATGAAACAATGAACTTCAATAAAGTTAAGGAGCATTCGATAATGAATATTTAATTTTTATTTATATTCTGACCAGAAACATAAAAACCCTGGATATATCGCGGAAAAATAAGGAACCAATTTGTTTGCGAACAGTTATTTTGTATGTGATATAAGGCCAAGATTTATATTCTTGGTTATAGCCTAACCTATTTATTATTGTATGTCTAAAGTTTGCATTTTTAAATAAAAAATATACCTTAGCATACTTAACCACAATGACGAAGAAAAATAACCAGGACGAAGACAATATTTTGTGCAAGTCATAGTTCCATATCATACACGACGCATAACCGAGTAAATTTTCCTGCATTTAGTTAATACAAATATTAAACAGTTAATATATTCGCACACCTTTGATTAAACTAGCGCACAACTCGATTGTTTCGCAGGCAATTCAACTGTTTAGTTTAAAAATTGAGTAGCCTGCGCACCCCCATATAAGCTCATAGGAATCAAAGCGAGACTAAACAGTTGTGCGATAATTTAGTTTGACGTGTGTCCACGCTCTTACTTTAACTCGAGTAACGTCGTATTCTAAAACAAAAGATAAATTAAGTCTTCTTGGTCGTTTCACCATTGAGCCATTGGTGCTATACAATATATTTCGTACGTAGGTAAGTTACATTATCATTTACTAAGTCCGTGTCATGCTAAATTAATTCACAAAAACCTTCCAAATTTCAAGGTTAATCTTATTACGAGTACTGTTAACACCGACACAAAAAACCCACCATGCTTGATCCTTTCACCTAATCTCCTAAATACGTCCAGTTGAGAGCAAATACTGTAACAAAGCAATCGGTAGCCGGCTAGTGAGCCAATAATAACATGCAGAGGTTACTTTTTGCATTTATTAACATCACAGAAGATCAAACGCGCTGGATTGCATGATAAGTTCACTTTAGCTTACGTCTCGAGGCAGTGTACTTAAGTGGAACAAATACGGAATATTATTTTGCCAGATTGTTGGAAACATATAGCTAACGTCAAATAACGGTCACCAGTGCGTTGAAGTGTCTGAGTGGGTAGTTTTATAATCTTCATCAGGTTAACATGAGACTTGGACTCCTTTTAGTTGCCTTGGGTATGATTTTTCTTATTATTCTTCTTAATTGATTAATGAGCATTTTATTTTTAAAAAAATTAAGTTAATGCAGTAATGATGTGGCCACCTAATTCAGCTAAATATTAAAGTAACTGTAGCCCACCGACATTTGCAAGTTAAATGGTAATAGATAGTCACCAAATCACTTTCCCTTCCTATCCTGTCAAATGGGTAGAAACGAGAAAAGAACTATAATTTGGGCTCCAGCACTCATTCATTATACACAAGGCTGTTTATTTCTACTTTACGGCATTTTTCTCTATGGTCGTGGTATTAAAGAGGTCGAGCCGACTCATGCAGCAGCTAATGCTGCCGCGGATTCTACCGCTGTTAAACTTGAATCGACCGAAATATAATAATATATGTTGCTAATATACTTGCACTGTTAAGTGAAGACGGCTTAGACGGTGTCTAGACGTATTTAATACCCATATAAATATTTTGTACACCCAACGAGTTTATGCTTTTACAAAAACTTTTTCTTAAATACAGTGCTGCCATTGTACAAAAATCTGACGTTATTGTTTTGATTACTTTTAATTGACAGTTGACAGATGACAAATGGTTTGAGTGTATGAAGTGTTTTGGTTTGTTGTGTTTACGTGTTTTTTCGAAAAAAAGCATGTCTTAACTTTTAGATCGACAGATATGGATAAACGCCAATAGAATGTTGCTTTAAAAATCAACCAATCTATTTAGACGATTTTTTTATGAGTCCAAACAATATCAAATTTAGAAATGGACACAAATCATTCGCACAGTAACTGGTAGGGCTCGTTGTTTGTAAGGACAAGTGTAGTTAAACTTAGATCATGACGTAACAAAGGTTAAATAATTTATTGCCAAGTACAAAGGTAGTTCTTAATTTCTATTGTTCTTTTACTAAGTTAATTGATGAACTTATTGTAGCACTTATTTAATTATTTTTATATTTTAAGCTTCAATAATGTGTGAAGACGGGTCAGCACAAAATGTTAATCTTGAAAATTGGATGAGAGAATTACCTGAGCAGTTGAAAAATGTTCCTATTATATATCTGGCAATTCCAGGTAATGTAACCATATATCTTGTGTTATATATTTGTTCTTTGTCAAAACTACGCATAAATATTTTATTGAATGCAAGAAACTAACACTAATATTATTAAATTTCTAGGTAGCCATGATTCAATGACTTTTGGCATCACAGAATCAAGTGGAATAGCTCCTGATGCAGAGCCAATTGTCAAGAAACTGTACCCCTTGTTCCGAGGTACGATATTACGTTGGACAATAACACAAGCTGTAGACACCTCGCAACAACTGCTAATTGGCATTAGGTACATTGCTAGAGTTACTAATAACAAACCTACAAAACGTAAATTTGCTTATAAATCTGCAATAAAATTAGCTTTTGTTAATTTAATATTACTCATACAACAGGAAGAGTACACTTAAAATGTTTTTATTGAATGTGTTGAGTAGCTGCATTCTAAACCTTTATTTATAACAAATGATATACTAAATTGTGATACTAATAGTTGTCGCACACAACTAAAACTTGCCTATATGTTCTTCCACACTATATTTTTAATCTATGCCAAATTTCAATAAGATCCTTTGATAGTATGAACATTCACTTTTATTAGATTAGTAAGATTTTTATAGAACACAAATGTATAGATGTATAACTCGCATGTATTTAATTTTATAGATATTATTTAGTACTACAAACAAATCTATTTATATGTGTCAACTACAGCATTTCTCCTAAGTCCCCACTCCATGTAATATCTATACCAAGATTATAAAGAGAAAAATTTGTATTTTTGTATATATTGGAATAACTCAAAAACTAGATGGCCGATTTTAAAAAAATATTTCACCATTTAAAAGCTACATTTTCGTTGAGTAAGATAGGCTATATTTTTTACTATTTTTTTAATTCCACATCAATGTAGTCTCAAGCAACATTGTTTAATTAATAAATAAATAATAGAATTCGAAATAAGTACTGGGATGGAAGGAAAATAATTCAAAATAGTTGTGTTACATCACTAACATATTAATATATTTTTGCTAATATCAAAATAATTAAAATTCCAGGTATTTCGACTTAAGGATCGCAACAAAGACGGGTGATGATAAATTTTATTTCACCCACGGAGTGTATGCAGATGAAATAACAACAGCGTTACAGGAAGTTAAAAATTTCATTGATTCACATCCAGGAGAGGTGAGTTACATGGACAAACAAAATATTAAAACTACTGCTAAAACCCTTGTTTATATGTTTAACATGCTGTAATCTTGTCCGAACATATGTCAAAGAAATTTGATATTTTAGCATAAAGTCTGGAAGTAATAGGCTATTTTTTTGTATATCCGCGGATAGAGTCGCAGGCAAAAGCTAGTTTAGTAACACACAAGGGCTTGGTTACGTTTTTCACAAGTTTGTACCTCTATAGGAGAGTTTTTGTTATAAAAAATGAGTGACTATAAAATGAAACAAAAAACTTTTTTTTTAATAAGTAGATTAAAAAAATCGTGATAATTGGAACAGGAAAAGTCAATTATGATTATTTATTTTCCAGGTGGTGATATTAGATTGTCAACATTTTTATGGATTCACAGCAAATGACCATCAGAGACTTATGGGATTATTGTTACATCTGTACGGTCAGCAACTGGTGCCTCGGAGAATAGATCTGCAAAGCATCACCCTCAATTCGTTAGCAAGGTTGAGACAACAGGTTGTATTTCTATACTAAAAATGTATGCCTCTTTTGCTATTGTTTACTTTAAAATTGAGCATTCCCATCATATCATTAGAAAAGCACCAAATAAATGATTTTTGTCTATTTTTAGTTAGTATTTTTATTTAGAATTTATTACTGTATTCTATTAGTTAATTACTTTAATTTGATACACATATTTTGACGATGGAAAGAATATGTTAACCGCCATTTTGTGGAGGCAGCCATCTTATATATTCAATGTGTACTCTGCTAGCCAACTGCATATAGGAGAGTTTGTGCAAAAATGACATGATCCGCCATTTTGTGACGGCAGCCATCTTAGATTTATTATGTATGCTAGTAAATATAACAAGAGCGCACACCTTTGACTGAATAGATTTTCGCTAGTATCGCAGCCAATTCAACTGTTAAGTTGCACAATTAAAAATCGACTAAAGGGATCAAAGTGCGACTAAACAGTTGTGCGATAGTCAAAAGTGTGCGCGCTGTTATATTGATGTTTTTTTTTATCTGTAGGTAGTGGTAGTGTACCGTCACCAGTCCGTGTATAGCTCGGAGCAGTTCTGGCAGCCGCAGATGTT
>JAOCNA010000028.1:5491692-5501906 GCA_026546675.1 Papilio helenus | reverse complement strand
TTTTTGAGTTATTTCAATACATACAAAAATACAAATCTTTCCCCTTTATAATATTAGTATAGATATAGATATAGATGTAGTGCTAAGTAGCAATCGGATATCTTAAACAGGGTTGGTTGAAGTTAAATATAGTTTTTTGAATGTCTTTTGTTTTTGGACCGTTATAGGTAATACTGAATTTTAAAAATACCTTTTTTAAAATAATAAGTAAATAGTAACAGTTATTATAGTGTTTGTGGTTCGTTTTCATGTTGTAACACTCTGTGAGTTAAGTTATAAATTCGTAAACTGGTCTTAGAAATATATAGGGTATTTGGTTGGAATTTTAATGTTTCAACATTTTTGCTTAATCTATCTGTCGTCATTGTTTGACAGAGGCTTTCCATTCAGCGGGGCCATTCGCAGTCGTTAGCGCTACCTCGTAAGGATGATTTGCACTTTTTGTTTTAACGTTTTATCCTTGTTTTTGCTGGATCATTTGCTCCATTTTTCTTTAGTTGTTGATCTTTGATTAAACAATCAATATTTCGTGCTTCTTTATTTTACCGTTCTTATATTTCGGTATACAATACGATTTTAAGGATCTAAAGCTGGGTACTCACTGAAGTACGAGATGTAAAGTAATATGTTATGGGAGCATTCATGTAGTCAGTACGTAGTACGGTATTGATCGAACAAACTTCGGTTAATGGGTACTAAGGCTGGGTAGCCTTAAAAACCGTGTACATATTGTATGTTCTTTTGTTTATAATTTTAATATTGTATTAGTAGAAGTTTTCTAATTATTTCAAGAGTTGGACGGCAGTATACTAAAGAGGAACCGAATGGGACACAAATTTGTCGTCAATCGGCTCGCGGAGACTTAGACGACGTAAATCTTCGAGACGCTCTCAGCGATCATGATTGATGTTCCTTTTCAAAATACTCAAACTCACTGAAGGTTTCATAATGGATCTTGTTCGGTTTATTAGAAAATTGATTTTATTTACTGGTTTACAAACACATTGATTTATAGAAAAAAATACCATAATTAAGGTAAAAAACTTTTAGAACTATAGTCGAAGGAAATATATTTTTTGGCTCTTTTTTAATTTAAATTATTCAGTTATTAAAACACTAGCTATTTTTTAATACGAACAAATCACGGCTCAATTCAGTACTTTTCTTTGAGTAATGATTGATGTCTCTACAACAGACATGACTGGGGTCTTTTCTTGCAAGTTATTAGCATTTTGTCGATGTAGAGCGCCTTATGATTGATTGTTCCGCGATATTTACCATTTATTTGCGTATATTTGCCCTACTGACAGGAGTAGGCCAAATATAAGCCTGTCTTCTCATGTATTTTTGTTCTTTACATCCCTCAGTTTCCGAGTAATTTATGATTACGTTTTTTTTTTTTTTTATTAAATTACCCCTAGCATGGAAGCCAGAGCCTTTAACAGTCTTTATTTAATTCATTTGCGACATTACATTTGTTATCATATACATTTTACTTTTCATTTTTACAAAGTTTATTAATACAAGCTAAGAGACATTAAATTAAATATTACTAAGACTACAGGTACAGTATTGAGATTATGGACATATTAAATTTAAAACTGGTAATATAAAATATAAAATAAAATATAGGATAGTATAAAATGAAAGTGTAAAATAATGACATTAAAGTTAAAATGACTAGATTTAAATGCTACGCTACAATTCACTAAAGTTTAAAATGACTAGATTTAAGGCACTTTATTTCTATTAATTACTATTGTTGCTACATATTTGCTAAAGTCTAAAAACGTTTCCCTTGCAGTTGTATTTCTAATTATATTTCTAATGTTGGCTAATTCTATTTTTTCTCCTATTTTCATTTCAATTGCTGCCCTGCGTGCCTCAAAGACAGGGCAGTCTGTTATTGCGTGCAGCACGGACTCACCCTGTGCCGGGTCACAGATACACGAGGGGCTCGTCTTACACTTAAATCTGTGTAAGTATTCGGAGAACCCCCCGTGGCCTATTAAGACTTACACCAGCACGGGGTCCAACTCGATCTTACGGAGTACCGGGTAAGCTCCCACAGCGTCCGGGAAGAAGACCTTGGTCGTCGAGGCCGTTTCACTTCCGACATAGCGCCTGTTCCATTCGTCAAGCGACTCCAGACGAAGATGTCGCTTGACGAATGAAACAGGGCACTTGTCCTAATGAGGTTTGCTCTTTACTCCAACCGCAGCTTGCTTGGCAAGTACGTCCGCCCTTTCGTTTCCCTCAACCCCCACGTGAGCCTTCACCCAATAAAATTTTACCATCTTTCCATCTTTCTTGCATTCCATCGCTATCATTCTAGTCCTTACAGCGAGGGGGTGAAGGGAATCGATAGATCTTAATGCTTCTAGGGCGGACCTGGAGTCAGAGTAAACACCAAACCTCCTCGAGGGATTCTTTTGTACGAAGAGTACGGCCTCATACAGGGCATACAGTTCCGCCTGATATACGGTGCAGAAGTTACCCAACTTTAATTTCCGGCAGCTAGTCTCCGAGGCGCTATCCCATATAGATAGCGCCGTGCCGACCCTGCCGTCAATTTTGCTGCCGTTGGTGTAGATTCTTACATCGACAGCAGCTCGCTGGGCAACTTCGTCACCGTCCGTCAGGCAGTCGAACTGCAGCCCTTCCAGGTGGGCAGGATGCGGGACCTCTGCGTAGCTCGTCGGCCTCTCCAGTTCTCGGTCCTCCAACACTCGCTGGGAGTGACCTTTCTTTACTTCATAAAGTGAGGCCGCTTCTTGGACCCGAAGATCCAGAGGAAGCAGCCCAGCGAGTATTAGGGCAGCGTTCAGAGACCGTTCGATAGGCCCGAATGATCTTTAACGCAAACCCGCGCTGTACCCGATTTAACAACCGTTTGATGGTCTTCTTCCTTGCCGCCGGGGCCCACACGCTAGCCGCGTACAGGATAATGGGTTCCACTACCGAGACATATATAGTTCTGATGATCTCGGGGTTCAAGCCCCACGAGATTTTTGCAGCGGTTGACAGTTGACGATAGAGTTTCTGCACCTTTTTGCAAACATTTTTGATGTGCGTATTTAATGTGAGTCTATCGTCAACTGTCAACCCCAGAATCTTCATCTCCTTGACCAATTCGATTCGCCTCCCAGCCATGTTCAGACGTGGGGAGTCGTACTTCAGCTTTCGTGTTATCAGCATCGCTGTTGTTTTTGCTGGCCCGAAGTTTAGTTTATTACGTACTCCCCACCTCCGCACATGTTCAAGAGCCGCATTGGCACCTCCCTGTATGTCGGCGGAGATGTTTCCCGAGAACATCAGAACCACATCATCCCCAAATGCTTGGCAGCGGATACCCATTTCCTCTAGTTCCACCAGGAGCGGATTCAGCAGCAGGTTCCAGAGCGTTGGTCCCCCAATGGATCCCTGCACGCACCCCTTGGTGGGCTCCCGGGTCCACTCAGCGCCCGCGTACCTGACGTGCACCTTCCGATCACTTAAATAGTGATCAAGAAGACGCCGCAGGTTTACGGGACCAGCTGGTCCAGGATTTCTTCCACTTCCCGCCCCCTCCGGTTTGTAATCTGGCTACCCCACCACGTTGACCACGTATTTAGGTCTCCTGCCAATATCACGCCTGGCACGCCCAACTTCTCCACGACATCGCTGATCATGTCCAGATACGGTTTGATGGGCTTATCTGGTTCCAGGTACACCGACACCAGGCCTATCTCCTTCGCCGCGGTTCTCACTCTTGCAACAGCGATATTGCAAGTTGTGAGGTCCGGGAAGTGGGTGACGGTCATGGCGTCGTCGAATAGCACAATGGCCGCCTTGACTACTGCATCTGCGGGCCTGTTGGCGGCATATTGTACTACCGTTGCACCTGGATATTGCCTCATCTCCCCGATCCCGCCTACGTATGGCTCTTGGACTAAGGCGAACGAGAGTTTCCTCATGTTCGCCTCTGTGATCAACTCTGCCGTCGCGACTCTCGATCTTTGCAAGTTCGCCTGCACAGCGTGATATCGGCGTGTCCCTATTGGAGGCGCTATTGTTACGCCTGGGGCCATCTTATCAATATGCTTTGGTTGACCTCGCCAGGGATTCCCAGCGCCTCCTTACCGGGCACTCGACGCTAAATGCGTTATTTCCTATTATTTTTTTATTTCCTCGACTTTCAAACCGCTGCCAGCACTCCGCAACCTATCCTTTATCCTATTTATCTCTTGTTCCGTGCTGCATCCTACAATTATTTTCCTGTCCTTAGCTTTTCTGATTTTATCTATCTTGTACCCTTCGTCTTTAGCTTTTATAACATTTCTGATCTTTTCTATGACTTGTTCGCCCGTTTCCTTTTCGTCCATTGACGTAATTGTCACTGAATGCGTTGCTAGCACGCTAGGTGGCGATCTATTCACCGCGCCAGCTGCTACGCTCGCGTAGCTATTTTTTTCTTGTATACCCTGGAATTTTTCCAGGGTATCCTGTAGTTCTTATATTTTTTTTGTTGCTTATTTCTATTAATTTAGCATGCTCCTCCATTTTACAAATTATGCTAGGGCCACATGCAGTTGTTTCTTTTTCTGACTCTGGCATTCTCTCTATTACTGTGATTTCGGCTTCCCTTTGTTGTTTTAACTTTACTACTGTAAAAGCAAACTTAATAAAAAAAATCCTTTAATAAAAAGTGCATTCTTTCTATCGCTAGTGTAACTTCTTGTCTTATTTCTGTTTTCATATTCCTAGCAAGTCCCAATTTTTCTAAAGCGCTTTTAAAACACTCCTTTGCTTCTGTCAAAATATCCGCCTGCTTGGGTTGATTGGCAGTAGTCTTTGTCGGTGTTCTATTTCTTACTTCTTTTACAGGAGCCGTCTTTTTAATCTGTTTTTCTACTTCTACTGGTTTTCCCTTCGGGCGGATTATCTTTTCTGACTTTTCTCCTTTTCCGTTCTCCCACTCTCCTATGCTTTTTCTGACCTTTGAGGTCTTTGTCGGTGAGGTTTCGCTCCGAGAGGAACCCTGTTTTACCTTATCAGGGGTGGTGGTGTCGTCAGTTTTCTTTTCAGGAGTCCGATACATTTTGATATGCTCAAGGAGTATTTAACAGTAAGTAAAATATACAAACTTACTGAAAGTTTTGGTCAAAATAAACCTTCCAACTTATTGTCATAAAAATAACAATTTCTAGCCTGGTCAATAAACCTAAAATAAAACTTATCTTTTAGTGATGGTCGTATAAACCTAGTCTACCTAACTTAAATTAAATCACAAAACAAAAATTCTAAAGTGTTAGTTAGACTTTGTAAAATAATAATGACTAGATTTTGTTAAGTGTACCGTCAAACACTTTTGTTTATGTCTAGCCGCGTCCCTTATTTTTGTCTAATTAAGCCAATTTACAAATGCTATTTCAAGGTTTAATAATTTTTGTCATAATTCTGGCTTTAAAAAAATTTTTGAGGGTATATAAAAATTTTCTCCATTTACTTTAGTCCAATTTTCCTAGTTCCTGTTTCTATTTTCTTCTATTCAATTCTTCATCTTGGTGTATACGCATTTAAAAAGGTTTCTTCACAAATTTAAATTTCATTTGTTTGTTATTTCCCTATGCTGCAATGTTTTCGACGTATAACGCCTGTTTTTATTATCCGATTTTGAAACCCGATATGTCGTTAGCTTCCTTAAACTGCAGGCTTTCCTTTGACGTATTTCGTTCTTCGGAGACACGTTTGGTTCTATGACCTCGTGGCCACGTGGTTTCCAGAAAAACGATAACAGCTTCGCCAATTTTATTGGAAATTTTTCAAAAATGGTATAGGCAAATAGCCCCCGTCAAGGCGCACCTAGTGACAATAAGAAAGGTATATGTCACAGATCGCTTTCTCGCGACGTATGCGTTTTAAGTTTCCTTCTATATAAAATTTTGAGTTTTTTCGATTTAAACTTCTTGATTTTGTCTACTTCTTAAAAACTGAATGTATATTCTTGTTCTTTACGTTAAGACGCACAGTTTGGTAGTTTGCACGACTCGTTTTTACAACTTTTTACCACACTTGTTTATTTTTAAGTACAGAGCAACTTCTAAATACTGCGTAACCGACGGCGTCTGGGACTCGACTCTGCATTTACAGCTTCACCGGGCTTGAGGTGACCGAGCGCAGATAGCACTCAGCCTAAACCTCGTTTATGAGTAATTAAGCTCGAGGGCTCCCTCAGGAGCCTCGGCTAGCGCCGTTACTTCGTTGTTATTACCAGATTGGAAGGCTGCCGAGCACTTAGATCGCTTCGGTGAGCGCTCCAAGGAGTAACTAGGCATAAGTGCCCCCAAGAGGTGACCACGGCGTGTGCTGTCACTCAATATGCGTTTAGCATTCCGCTTCAAGGGTGCCCGAGAGGGATGCTCTTCGCGTTGGCTTGTTGACCTGGCCGGCGGGAAGATGCGGTTTACGCGCCCGCAGCATTCAGGCGCAGGCGATGCAGTGAGAAACCCTAACGAACTTGCCTGCCCTTGTGTAGCTCCGGTAGAAGTGCTGGGCGGAGGATAGACGACTCCGCTTGCGGTCACCTTTATTTTATTTAAATTTTAACGAAAAATTGCTTTATCGTTAAGGTCACGTCGGGGTCACCACTAAAGACACATATGTTAATCAGCCTTTATTATACGTCCATCTTACTCACTAGTCTTGTAACCTAATGACATCTTATTTCTTCTTCCCCACTGACATGCGCCATCGAGATATACGTGCCAGTTATAACGCCACAAATACATTTTCATTCAGTCATTCATTCATTCATGGACATAGTTGATTGGTATTTTCTATGTCACTAGTTCATTTAAATGTTGCATGCATGTAACCAATGAAATTGTATCAAGTGAGCTTCGCATATGAACGGACAAGACATGTGTAGCTTTGACAGGGACATCTTTAGAATTTGCATTCCTATTTGCATGCAAATCGCATCATATTGCACAACACAAAGTCAACTAAGATGTCACTGTTAGTTGCAAACAATAACTGATTAAATTTTGTTTATTTAGAAATTTATAACCTTCTTCGATTTTAACAATGAATATTTGAAATAACAATTCATAAATAAATTTGTCTACAGATAATAAAACATCATCAATTAGATCAGACATCTTAGTGAAACAAAGCCAAGTGATAGACAAAAATAATAACATATCACACCTGCATAATACAAAACACGTAACGTGGTGTTTAAAACCTTTTTTGTTTGAAACCCCTGTTTTATAAACAAAAATCATAGTATCACTATGGGCTCTTCCAGAGTATCCTCTATATCTATACCAAATTTCATCGATCCGTGTATCAGTTCAGGCTACAAACTCTATCAAACATCCATCCATCTAAACTTTCGCATTTATTATATTCACTAGCCGTTGCCCGCGACTTCGTCCACGCAATATTAAGATAAAAAAGTAGCCTATAATATGCCCGTCTATATCAGCTACCCTTCAGTGAAAGTCCTGTCGAAATCAGCCCAGTCGTTTCTGAGATTACCCGGAACAAACGCGGCTTGCGAACAGACAGACAGAGATACATCATCTTCCCGATATCTGGAATTTTTCTTTTGATATTATAAACATACACTCCAATTTTATTATGTATACAAGATATAGATAGATGAGCACTCTCATTGATGATAGGGTTGTGTGTGTAGGAATGATGTTTTCACAAGTATTTTACAAATGCAACGATAAACTGCCGCTAGTTCGATTTTTGAACCAATGCGGCTTCAGCTGATGCGGCAGTCTTAACTCATGAATTTTAATAGAGATTCACGGGGATTTAGGTTTCAAGTTAATTAAGATTCATATTATGTCGGCAGTAAATCTTGTACGGCTAATGTGCACGGATTCAGATAAGATAACAAAGCTCAAATCTGCATTGCAAATGCACTTCTATGCATTGCTCAAGGCACTATGCAGAGTGCATGGTTGTTTAAACTTTACAGATATTATACGATACAATACTTAACACTGAAATTTTGTGAGCAGTGTGAAATTTTAGACAGCTATTAACGTATCGGTAATCAAGTCTGCAGATCATGTGGAGAACGATATTGGAGCTGGCTTTCACCCTGCGCACAATATATTTGGTAGTAATTTGAAATTCCTTGTATTTACTTAATTGTGGTTGGATTTTTTATTTCCTTATATTAATACACCGGAAATAATCTTCAAGTTGTTGTTGCTAGTTGTTATCAATCAAGTGTAGTTATTTTTATATTAAATTATTATTATTCCTTACCTTTGAATAGTTTTTGATTGATTTTCCTATTAACAATTATCTATAGCACGAAATAATAACTATTTAATTGTCAACACAACGTGCTGCTGTTCTAACGTATGCATTTCTAACATTTTGATTTATCTATAGATTCAAAACACTTTTAACTAAATTGAAATAAATCTAGCAAATGTTCAGTATTAAATATATGTATTTTATAATTGATATTTACCCACCTTTTGAATATAAAAAGCGAGATATAACAGGTTTTTATTACATTAATTCCTTTTATCAATTTCAGTTCATAATCCAATTTAAAAGATAAAATAGTGGCCTCCTTATGTAATTTCTTATCTTTCAGATAAAACTCTTTGATATAGAGAGCATAATATTACCGATAAAGTAAAAAATAAATCCTCAAATCTTCGTAAAGTGCTCGATAAAAAATACTCCGCGGTTTTTTGCAACCTATGCTTACTTTTAGTTTAAACATTTACAAAACAAATGAATAAAGATGTTAAGATAAATTATTATTAAATTTAGGTATGTGTATTAATAGCCGACGGTGAACTAGGAAATGTGCTAGTTTAGACGTTCATTGTAATTATGATCTATCCACTTCCTCATTAATACCAAAATATAAACGACACTGTCCGATTAAATTTAACAATAACAGTTACTAATTAATCACGTACTGGCATAATTACGTCACTAGTAAGCATTTCTGTAATAATAAGGATGTTACTGCGTAAACGCAAGGTGCGGGGGGCAAATAGGAAGCGTCGATAGAACGAAAGAATCGACCATATAACACAAATTAGTGTGTTAGAAAGAGATAGCGCGAAGTCACGGGGTTAATCGACAAGACGAATCCGAATAACCGCTGCGCGCAAGTTTACACAATTTACATTGCAAGCCGTGGCCATAGTACCGCGACATTTATTTTACTGCTTACGTAATATCATAAAACACTGATCGCTCACTACATGAATAAACAACACTATTTGTTGCATATTATTTAATAATAATAATGTAAATAAATAGTACATTGTTAATCTTTTTAAATCACTGATGAGTAGTACATAGTACTAGTAAAGAGTTGAAACTATAAGTATATAACATATTTTTATGTATTTAAAAAAATATAAAATGACGTTACAGTATGAGCGGACAAATAACTACCTGTTGGTAAGGGTACGGGGTTCGGTGGAATTGCTGAGGGTGTTTTAAGTGTGAGACCAAATAGTTTTTACACCCGCGCCGTGTCTTCAAATAAGGGTTGATTTCAATCTCACCTTATAAACGTCTTTATTCAATAAACGACGGAATGTTATTGTTGCAGTCTGCTAGTTACTGAAATACCAAAAAATGCTTAATAGATGAATTAATTAGTTTTTGGTACATATTTAAGAGTTACAGTAAAATGTTTCTAATCTGTGATATTGCATAATTATAAAAAGTGCCGACTTATACATAAAATCGATGTGATAGATAGTGAGTAAGTCAGACCTTAATTTCAATCAAGACCAGTTAGCTGAGTGGAAAGCCCTCAAGTGCTCCCTCCCTACTCCCTCATCTTACTTTACTCCTTATACAGGCCACACACGTTAGGTTTCGCACGACAGTTTTAACCTTTTATTTATAATCTACAAACAGACTTTAGCGTCTGCTTAACAAAATTGTACATTTATTTGTATAATAAAGTGCCTAACCCCGTCGGTTATGCCTGCCGTCATTCATAACCTAACGTGTGTGACCTGCATTAGACATCTACATGCAGTGCAAGTAATTACATTACGACTAGATTGACGTTCATATTGTGATCTCGTAGACAGCGACGACGATGCCTCATATTAAACTGTAAATGTATATACTACCGAATATCCGTAACAAAGTAGAGGTACTGGAAAGTGTTTCTAGAAAGATCAAATTAGAGCTTGAATAAGTATTTCATTTACATT
>JAOCNA010000028.1:5452547-5463183 GCA_026546675.1 Papilio helenus | reverse complement strand
TGCACATACCTGGCACTCCCTTAGATGCCTCTTAGCTCTTTCAGTGCTATTGAAATACTTTGTTTTTGCAGGTCCATGTTGCTGAAGGGAATTTATCGAATTCATAGGACTGTGATACAATGGATATGCAGGACTAGACCCGTGCCCCAAAGGAGATGTCTGAGGTGCAGTCTGCAGGGGACTTTGTCTCCTGCCTACAACTACACCACAGTCTGGACCATTCTGTGAACTACTACTAGAGTAGCCTGTATCTGTGCTTGAGCTACTTTTAGCCCGAACATGATAATCTGATTCTACATTATTGCCACTTTGATAATGTCTAAAACTAGAGCTCTGCGTAGAAGAATATGGAGAACTATTCATTCTATTTGATTTGGATGATGATGAACTACTACTATAGCTTAATCGACCTGGTGCATCCATTATAGAATAACTTATTGGTGATGATTGCGGTTGAAGTTTATCATTAGAATCACAGTTTTTTCTTTGTTCACTATTTAACTCGGGGTATATTTTACTTTGGGCCTTTGTCTGAACTTGTGGAGGTTTAGATGTAGGGGAAACAAAGCTAGTATTAGAGTTGCTAGATGGTCTTGATGTCTTTTCACTACTTGTATTTTTAGGTGATTGTGAATTATTATATATTGAAACCGAAGGCCTACTTGGATTAGTGGATGATGGGCGGTAATCTTTAGTGGGAGGAGTGGGAGAGGAGGTTGCTGATGGAGTTGACACAATACAAGACTGCTGGGGAGGGGCAGCTGGACTTGCAGAACTTGAAAATGACTTACTTCCTGCGTAATCCTGTTGAGATGAAAGTTGACCACTCTTAGCACTATTTGCACTGTATGAATTATCAGTCTGGTTTCCAAAAGTGGGAGGGGATTGAAAAAATGTCGAAGACGAGGTTGAAGACACTGGTTGTTTTGATGCAGTCGCTGGAGAACCTGACCTATTCGTTTGTTTGCCAGCACTAGCAATTTGTGAATTAAGATGATTATTTAGTTGGGCAGCAGCAAAATGTGCATTAAAATTTTCATAAGCTGCTGAAGCTTTTGTTGTCGCTGGGCTGGGAGATGAGGGCACAACACTTTCGTGGGGTAAAATTCCGAAGGGGCTTGGAAGTTGATTATTTCCTTGCCAACTCAACCCGGTTGTGCCACCTGGAGTTGATGATTGATCAAAAAATGATGTCCCTTGTGCTAATGTTTGATGGGAATAATTTTCTCTTAAAGAAGAAAGTTCAGATTCAACTGAGGTTTGTTTGGATGCTGCTGCAGCTTGCGCTTGAGCAATTACTTGCCGGTGTTGCGCCTGGAGAGAGGAACTGTAGTGTGCTGGTTTTGGACTGGCATGGTGAAACAGAGGTGAAAACACTGCATCATATCCTACAGTAGGCGGTGATAAAAATCCTCCAGGATTAAAGGGTGAAGCTGTTGATGAACCAAGTTGTCCAGCTAAGGATGCTGTGGTATGAGCTGCCTGGAGTAATAATTGGCTTGTGGTCGATGGAACAGACTGACTGCCAAGTCCTGAACCACCACTTGCTAGATGGTGATGAAAATCTCCACTTGCAGCACCTGCCTGTACCCCCGCTAGTCGATTGTAAGAAGCATATGCTGACCATGGTCCTACTGGATCCATTACCACCTCCGTCTTGTTTTGTGTAGTGTCAATGTAATTTGTCAATAAAAGTCCACACTTTCATCCATAATTTGTAGAACACGTTAATAGTATGTTTAGTACCATTAAATTGATGCACTGACTGTTATCATGTTTTACACAACTGTCGTACAGATTGTACACTCCTGAAATGAAAAAAAAACTTTAGTAATGACAAACTGTTGACAAAATGAATACAAACGAAACCTCTAATTAGAAGAATATTTATAGTACCTCATAACCTTAACTCGTAAACGTCATAATTTTATCATTTCTTGACTAAAATTAAAGATCGGGATAAAATATCATACATAAGGAATGAACATTGTATTGAAATAAAAATAATCCGCCGCCTTGGGGATGGAAGCGTCAATGTGTTTGAACAATATAAGCACGTATTCAGTCCAATGTTTTAAACAAGGTAAGCATTTAGTAAAAGCAACATACCATAGCTTAGGCATCAAAAAATATTTATCAATGTGGTTTCTGGGGACGCTCACACAACAGATAACATCATAAATATGGCCTCGACTCCTTCGAATGTTCGTTGCGACGGGTTTTGTCTATTGTGAAATAAAAAACCACTTATGTCATGTCATATATAACACACAGTACTCCACAGTATTGCATACACTTTTAAATTGAAATTCCTGTTTTTATAACACTATTTTACTATTGAAAATAAGCTGTTCCTTTATTTACAAGTACAAATAAGACAACGTTTCGCCTTTCACATTAATCGCCGCCATCTTACTTGTCGAATGTCGGATGAAAGACCGCACAACAAGCGAAACAGCGCCATCTACAAAAAATAGTTAAAAATCCGAACTTGTGATTCAAACAAAGAAAAAAATAAATGCATTACTTAAAAATTAAAGGTATTTAAATGTACTGGTAATTTATGTAATGTATGATACACACTTCTTAAAAGGTAAACTAAAAGAAAAAATAATGCGTTATAGATTAATATTGACAGATTGTTTTAACGTAAGACTATAAACGGCTCTGTACTTTATAAAATTTAAGTTGGTTTCATTTTAACTTTTATTTCTTGTCCGATGTTAATTCTTGATAATGGTCACTGTCAAAATTTTGTTCCTTTACGAAAATAATCTGTGGTGACACCTCAATTAGTGTTGCTAGCTTAACGAATTTCCTGTACAATATCACAAGCACCGGACCTTTTAATTAGGCATGACCAGCATTTTTAAAATGATTTTTGTAACAAAACATCTGTTTCATCTCAATAAAAAAGGTAATACCTGACTTTTTATTCTAAACTATTACTTTTCCTGAAATCACTTAAGTATCTCAATATAATAAAAAATCAGAACTAAACTATATGATAAGAATTTGCTTTTTGATCAATTTGTGGTTGTCTCCTAAAACATATGAACATGAAGTACTATTTGTATTACTCAATGGTCATCCTTAAATAAATTTGCCAACTAGACAACTACATGAATATAATTGATACAATTTGCATAATATACTTTCTGATCTTTCCTAGACCTTTGTAACAATGAATCACAGAAAATATGTTTCTCATACAGTGCCCGAGCACCGCCACTTCGCGTCTCTTTCAAATTGTAAATTTTATTTTATTTCAACTTTGAAGACAAAAACAGGACAATTATCATACAACATTGAAATAATAATTGTTATACAAAAATAAAATACATAATTAGAAATAAAACTCAATTGACGTTATTTTCACATTTATTAATTTTCAGTTACATATTATCTTTGGTACAGTTCGCACATAAGGTTGGTTAGGAAGACATTTGAGATATTAAAAACAATAATAACAAAAAAAAAACAATGTAAAATAAAACTTAATATAACAATTAAAATATTTCAAAAATGTTCACAATCACTCTATTACGATAACTCAAATTTAAAATACACAAACATATGTAGACCATAAAATATTTATAATTAAAATTAAATTCATATTAAAAAATATAAACATTAATTTCCGGTTAACCGTTATTGCGTTATGAGTGGAAAATAAATGCGAGTGCAATAGTACTGACTATTTTGTCATGTTGAAATGCTATAATCATTACATTTTAAAGCGTTACTAAGTATTATTATATTAAATAACTGAAAGCATACACTGTTACACTGGCAACTTCCGGTAAATTGATAAAGAATATGAATTTACTGTATTGTTTAATTACAAAATACTTGAATTTCAAGCATTTTGTGTGTGTTTTTTTATTGTTCCTTCCACACTCATACATCTGTCGATGCACATATACATAATGATGATAAAATCCTCCATTACGTGTCCATCATCGTAAATTTCCTATCACATCATCTACTTCGAGCACAATTTCACATACATATTACGTCTCACTTTCATCCAGTCGTCTTGCATTCTTCTATAACTAAACAATCGCTATGTAACTAATTTTTCCTATCATACTTTTCTGCCATACATCGTTTTATCAACTTGCATTAAAGTTTGCATCAAGTCAACATTGTAGTATCTTAAGACGTCATGTAATCATAGATTGTTGTCCATTCTCAGAACAAAAAATAAAAAATTCGACCAATAAATCCAAAATATGTTTGTCAGATTGTTATGGCCTATTGTAAAATTGCGTTGCATTGGGTTACATGTCTTTAAAGAAGTTATGCCATGTATTTTAACTTTTTATATCGACAATATTGCAATTTCACATTAAACACTTGGCAAGACATACCAATTAAGCAAATGGGTATTAAGATTAAAACGCCGTTAAATGTTACCATTACAAATAATCAAAATTAAATTATTATTTTACCCTAAGCTTTAACACCATATTTAATAATGGCTTGTGTAAAATTGGAAACTAATATCTGAACTGTTTCAGAATTATATTCTTGGTATAATTGTTTGGCACGAAATTATATGTTTTCTCTTGAAGAGAAACTAAAATGAACGGAATCAGAAATGTAACGCAAGTTGACACAAATAGGACGGCAAATATTTTAGGATTATAAAATTCAATTGTCATAGAAGAGTTCTCCAATAAAATAACGAAAAAACAGCTTTTCACTATTATTCTGAATAGTAATTTTTGGGTGAATAAGGTACATTTTGTGTAATTCTGTTTAGAATGTTATAGTTATTAGATAAAATAAGATTTTAGTAAAGTTTTGTTACTTTCTAAAAATTTAAAATTTTTAAGTCTAGAGTAGTATTTGCAATAATATTAAATTTGTCAAGTTCATAAATTACCGTCTTAAAACAGTATTATAATTCCGATTCTGAAAATGAATAACTTACTACGAGATTCGATTTTCATAGTCATTTGTTCCTAAAACTAAAGACGAATATAATATTATACTTAAATTATAGTTTTTTCCACTGAGAAGAATTTGAGCTAAGTCCAGATAATTGTGCTTGGGTTGGTAACATAAGAACTACCACTATTGTGTCATGTGCCATGGCAATGAAAATAATTTTTCTTATTTTCGAGCAAAAACAATCAAAAATATGGAATGGTTTTGTTAAAAATACATCTACTTTGATTTAGAATTAAGGGCGATGTGCCCTTAATTTTATGTAAAACACACGTGTATAATGTTTGAAATAAAAAAATAATATCAAAAAGATTTAAAATCGCGTGGTGAAAATAAGTACAAGTATGGATAGATATCTGAGATCTGGAAAACGAATTTGTTTTTTGATTTTAAAAATAATAAATGTAAAAGATAAATTTAGCTTTATCGAATTGTAAATCGATTAACGCAAATTATAAGAGTACCGCAATCTTTGGGATAAGATGGCAAGATTAGATTATTAACTAATATTTCACAGATAATATAATCACTTCATTACGAGCTTTGGATTTAATTATAATATCATTGAGTACTTTTGTCCTTTAATCTATGCATTTTTTATAAAACTAAAAGATTAATGAGTATAAGTTTTAATTTTTACTATTGCTTTACAATGATATAAACGATTTGAATTTTGTCATGTGAAATCCATAGAGATGTAAGAAAGAGAGACCAGAAATTATTTCCGTACAAGAGATAAAAATATTTAAATTTATTTTAAAAGAGAGCACATTTCGATATTCCCTGCTATTAACAGTATTTAATATAACCATTGAATTTATTTCTCTATGAATCTCATATGGAAAGAAGACAAAAGGTAATTAAATGCCCTGAGTGAGAGAATTTTCCAGGACGATATCGAACTCGTCTAGAGGTTCGAGAATTTGTCTGAGGAAAGTTAACAGACCTCGTTTCCGCAGGAAGCTTTGTTCTTCGTACATTTCTGACGTCACGCGCGTCAACGACATCGGGACTAGCATTCTGTGCAGCCAGTGCTCGCTGAATAACACAAATGATTGTTACTACTCATCATATACGGATTAACGGATATCGATGAAATTTGACACATATGTAGAACATAGTCATACAAAACATTTTCCCCCTCCGACTGAGAAAAAAAACTAGCGTTTTTCACGGTTTTTAATTAAATTCCTCAAACCCTTTGTTCGCTTCAAAAAAATCAATTAAAATTCACAACGTTCGCATTGTATTATTTGACGTCTTTAATATATCGCAACAATTGAACCCGGAATTTATTTATAGAATAAACAACTCGTTTTATTATCTTAATTGAATTGCAAATTGTGAAAATTCTCGTATTTATACAAGCACTTTGTGCATTACGTATGTTTCGTGCCGAGGCGTGGTTGTTATGATAAATATTTGGTGATATAATTTTCAAATATACGTCATCTGTTTATGTCGCTGGATTATGTACGGATGATGTTATCGCTTATATTTTAGTATCTCGTCATTACAGTGAATTGTAACCATCATTAGTCGACAGACAGCGGTCGTGTGCGGTTGTTTCTGAAATAATTAATAACACAATGGTATTCGGTAAGTGAGATAAAATAATTTTAAAAAAATACCTTCTGAATACAGGTGTTTATATTTGATATATCATCTGAACTACATTATCGTGTTGTGTTTGATATGCAATTCTTTCTAGAACATCTTACCTTCATATAAGAAGAACAATACAATCCTTAACAATATAAAACGTTCTACATAAGTATTTTAGTTAAATTCTATAATTGCTCGCGTGATCCCTAATGAATTATTTACACGACTACACCTCCACTTCGGCCACATTAAAGTTAACATCTACCCTCATATAATATTCAAAGCGTCTGTCTGAACTTGTCGGGAGTGCCAACCTCATTGCTTTCATAAACCTGTCACAAAATATGAGTATAATTTTCAAGCAAGTGTCGCTAGAGTGCTTCTCGATTTCACTTCAATTCCTCTTCACATGTAACGAATTAAACGGAATATATTTCATATTAAATGCGGTTACATTAAATAGCTAATACTAGTATAACTACTATACTATATACAAAATAATGTCGCTCAAAAGATAAACCAACATTTAACGTCTTCCACTAAATTATTTAGTCACTCATACATTTTGTAAAATAACCTAAAATAGAATTTAAGATAGTTAAAATCGGTTATATTTTTTGTTCGGTTGAAAAAGAATTTGTCCTAAATATAAATAATCTACAACAGTGACAAAAAGATAATAAATATAATTAGACACATCGACAAAATTAAAAAGAAAGCCAGTTGCATTGAAATGACGCTGTCAAATTCCGTTTTCACAAATCTCGTGGGCATTGATCATGCTTATTCTTAAATCGCCCAAGGGATTGCATTAGGCGGTTGTACAATTGAAATAATGAACAAAACAACAAAAAAGAAGAAAGAAAGAGAAAACATAAATGAAGAGGTCGCGTCAATGTCTACTGACAACATCAAAAGAACAAGAAGCAGTAACGAGAAGGAGGAAGGATTTTACGATTATAAAAAAATGGTGACGCGAAATCTGAATTCCCAAGACCAGGGAGTTGTTATGAAAGCGAAGAAACAACGCAAGAAATCTTCAAAGACTAAAAAACAGACCTCAGTTAAGCCTCAAACGTAAAACTATTTACAACTATACAACTTAGCGGTTAATAAGAAAGTGATATTTGTTGTAGAATTGATTAATTAAATATTTTTTGATATTTACATTCTTAATTTTCATTTGTAACGATACTAGAAAAGTGGATCGTTTTCTAATATACCGTTCTTTTACAGATATGTTTGTGGTATTTGTTCAAGATTTAGAAGCTAATTTTTTATCAATCAGAACTATTTTTTTTAAATCTAACTGCTATTTTAAATGCGAAAGTTTAGAGGGATGTTTGTTTGAGTTTGTAGCCTAAACGGCTGAACAAATCTCGATGAAAGTTGACATAGATGTAGAGGATAGCCTGGATGAACACATAGGCTATTTAATTTTGATTCCACGCGGGCGGAGTCGCGGAGGAAAGCTAGTTAACTATGAAACACTTAACACGAGAAAAAAAAGCTTGAATTGTTATTTCATCAGTCGATCGATGAAAAAACGAAGAGTTTTTTTTAATATTCATTCCTATAAACGTTTTCGATAGGTTCAGTTCCATTGTTCCATTCCAAACTAAAAAAAAGATAAAAACGAATAAAACATCTCTGCAATTGGCTCAGTTTCAACGGCTGCTGGTGAATTGTTTCGACTTTATTAACGCAACGATAACTCTGAACCTAAAAAAAAAACAAGAAGGAGTCGTTTGAAAATATAAAAAAATGCTTTTATATCTTTTGTTCCAATTAACTTTCTTAATTGGACCAAAATATACCTATGAAAATAGTAATATTAGTCAATGTTTATAATAAGAAACGGAATAGAGCCAAAATATTTTCTATTTAAAATTTATCTGTAAATTTTCTACTTGTTATAAATTTCTGTTAAGAGCCACTGAACACTTTAAGTGGTTTGCACTGTTATACCCTTTTAGATGTGTAACCAAATGGGGTAGAGTGTTAATCTCTTGTTTACACGGCATAACTAACACTTGTAACCCAGAGGGGTGGGTAGAGAGGGACCAACATTTGACACCATCCTGACCCCTCCCTCACTTCATCTAAATTCATTAAATATTATAAATGCGAAAGTTTAAATGGATGAATAGATAGATGGATATTTGTAGTCCAAACGGCTCAACGGATTTTAATGAAATTTGGTATAGATGTAGAGGATAGTCTGAAAGGACACATAGGCTACTCACTTTTTTTTTAATTCCACGCAGACGGATTCGCGGGCAAAACCAGTTATTTTATAATTAAATAACCGAAGTTGTACAAATTTAATTAGTACATATGATAACATAGACGACAAACACAATTTAAATCATGAAAAAATCATCGCCACTACTTAGAATGATTTCTGTACTTGTGTGTGTTATTATTAATTTTACATCGTGCAATATTATTAAATTTAGTAACACGCTATTCCTTACTTAGTGTAGTTTTACGAAGTATAATTATAAGCTATACAATAAAATACCAGCTTTATTTCTCACGCAATAAAACCACACGCAACCTAATGATAGAAATACTCACGTTACCTAGTAAAGTTTAATGTAACTTAGCCCATTCTTACTATTACACTAGCTGTTGCCCACGGCTTCGTCCACGCAATATTAAGATAAAAAAGTAACCTATAATATGCCCGTCTATGTCAGCTACCCTCCAGTGAAAGTCCAGTAGAAATCGGCCCAGCCGTTTCCGAATATACTTTTTACGCGATTTCGTCTCCTCGGAATTATAAAGTCAGTAAGTAGCCTATGTGTACTTCTAGAGTATATTCTACATCTGCCGAATTTCGTCAAGATCCGTTAAGCCGTTAAGGAGATATGGTGATACCATACATACAAACTTTCGCAATTATAATACTAGTATGGTTTTTAGTGTTAAAACTCACTTTGCCTTTCCGGTGTACTTAAGCATGTTGATAAACATTCCTGTTTAGTGTCGAACCTATTCCCATTACCCTGACATCCTCCCCAACTGAAACGTGGACATCCACCGGTTTCAGGACTGAAATAGTACATCGCTATATCAGCTCTACACGGCCCTGAATCCGGTTTTAGGTAGCAAATCTTAGCAAGAACTGAAACAATAGGAAATTTGATATAATTTCAATAACATCTGTCTTTTAGGTAAAATAAATGTAAAAGATTATATGAGAGTAAATTCTTTCGAACTACACGTTAATTAAATCAACAATTCTTTCAACAAAGCCTCAAACTGTTATAGGGTCAATTAAGTAGAAGCAGGAAGAGATGAAATGCTTGAAAAATTACATAAGCAAGAAAGAAAAGTTAAAAAGCCATGCGTAGAAGAGTTTGCGCCTTAATATAAAATATTCAGAGAATACAATGTTAATAAAACTTTTTAAAATTTACTCTTTGTTTTGAAAGGAGTAACCCGTGTATGTGGTTCTGATATTGTATTTAAAGCAAACACAATATGCACTTGTGACAACAAAATATACGTCAACGACATATTCGTATTTGAAATAATACAAGGTTGAAGTAAACGTAAATCGATATAAAATTTCATTTAACCTTATCGAAAAGCTGTAAGTACATTTTACAATACAATTAAATCACTACAAGAAAGGAACCTTTCTATAGAACATAGTCGAGTCGAATAGTCACGGTAACAAACTATCAATGACGTATGAAGAATTCGCTCAATAGTTATTATTTACTAATTATAGTGCTACTAATCTGCCCCTAGACAAAATGACTTTCGATTAGCGATATCGCTAGTGGAATCGACAAAATGTATAAAAACGTATAGGAGTGAATACGTGGCAAGCACGTGACTTATCAAATGTTATGTCAGTTCCATATAATTTTGACTTTTCGATCAGCGATATAATCGAATGTTACTTTGTATAGGAGGGTGGGCTCCTCTTCTCTCTTGTTACAGTCCTGTCAGACTTAGCAAAGCAAGCCATCGACGGAATCCCAATTTATGTTTTTTATACATTGGTGCAATGGGACGTTCATTCTAATTAGGCTAGTCCATACCACAAAGGCATATTACC
>JAOCNA010000028.1:5337919-5347988 GCA_026546675.1 Papilio helenus | reverse complement strand
CAATAGATACACTGCATAGGACACTTACATACAAAAAGGAGAGAATAGAAAAAGAGCTTGCTAAATACCTAGTGTTAATTTATTATCTGTCCCATCATTCTCGGATACATTTAAGATGTCGTTTGTAAAATTTTGATACCATGTTTAAATAAATGTTAAGTATATTACTTGAATAGGACAAAATATTATATCACTAGCTATTGCTCGTGACTTCGCCGGCTTAAAATTAAAAAATAATAAAAAATAAAACATAATAGGCTATATTACTCACTGATAAATTAGCTTATTAATGGTGAAAGAGTTTTTGAAATCGGCGCAGTAGTTTTTGAGTTATTTTAATACATAAAAAAATACAAATCTTTCCTTTTTATAATTTTAGTATAGATTTAAGATGAAGTTTTATAATATTAAAATATACTCTCATAATAATTTTCATATATCATGGAATTCTGTATATTAAGCAATGTATACACTGGAGACTACTTTGTGCGAAATTGCTTTAATAGGAATGTCGTGTGTATACCTTATTAGTTTGATATTTCATACGATAAGAAAAGGGCAGACGAACGGAACCCTTTGTATTCGCCTGTACATTTGCAAAACCGAAAAATCGTTTGCAAATGAAAGGCAGAGATATGCATCAGCTTGGATTTACAAACCTGACAGTAAAATGTAGTCTTGGACATCGTTAAATGACGTCTTTTCAATCAACTAAATAGTTACTTTTAGATTTTATCACTGTAACGTACATATTTACGAAAGCCATGTCTAACATCTACATGGATACTTCGCCAGCCAGTTCTTTTACCAATTTCTACACCTGATAGACTTCATTTAATAAGTGTCGATAACTATATCATTCAGATAACTCCACGACTTTCAGAGAACATAACACCACGGTACAACATGACAAATGAATATTATCACAGATGTTTCGTGTATATTTCATATTGATTGACTTACACTGTGTCATTAAGTGGTTGTGTGGTGACCTAATGCACTACAACTCGGAGAACGCCGACCGACACGGCGTGTTCGAGTGACAGGCTCTCAGTACGCTTTTGATGTCAGTCTACGCTATACCCCCGGATCCTGACGCCGTGAGACTTACATTAGTTATAACAATTAATAGTCAAATCCACGGTATTGATTTCCGAGTTTGTCTATCAATCTTTTTTAGGCGATTTATACTTAGACATTTTCTGCTTTGCATAAATGAAATACTACTATAGTTATAATGTATTTTTACATGGAAAAAACGGATACCTATTTTTTATTCCAATGCCTAATAACAATTGAGATGATACAGCTTAGAGTTTCGAAATGTCTTAAACTTAAGTAAACATTTTATGTGACCTAATTGGATATACGTCTTGTATTCACAAAGTTATTTGTAATAAAGATGTCCTATAAATACTTTTCACCGATTCAGAACTAGTTCACAGAATTTTATAATTTTTTTAACAGATAGTTTTACTATGATTTTAAGAGTAAACAGCAAGAATTATACTATCGAATGTCTTGTTATGAGGCACCAAATCACAGGTCACAAGCGATTACTGGGACCTCATGTAAAAAGATGTAAAGCACGTTAGGAAAATTCACTAATAATCATTTCAAGTTTGCATACATTTATTTTTCTGTATTATTTAACAATTAGTACGTTTAGTCGTGCTGGTATAGATGCCGCATGTCACGATCATGTCCATTCGTGCGTTACTTTAAAGGGTAATGCAAGTCAAGGCCGACGTACCGGCTTGAAGTAAAGTACATTCTACATTTTGTTTGGAATGATCGTTACTTATGGACTATGAAGAACTTTAGTTTACGAGAGTCATTTTCTTATAAGCTATGTAAAGGATTAGGATCACTTTACCATAATTACACACAACGGTGCGGTCTTACTTAGATATACCTTTAGGGAAGATTTCACTTACTATATTAACGCTATAAGACTTCCTCACACTATGGAACCGGTGTGAGAGTGGCAGTTAGTCTTTGCTTATCGTTGTGACGTCTTATTTATATTTTTAATTAAGCAAAATATGCTCAAGTATACTTGACTCAACTCTATTAATTTTAACAATCATTTCGCTTTCATTTGAAATCTAAATGGCGTCATTAGAGCGAAGAGCAAATCTTTTATTAGATGTGTCAAATTGTATAAAGGTAATTGCAATTCTAAACGTCTACGTAATTGATTCATTAAGTGCTGTGTTGTAGGTATGTATAGATTAGTGGTAGGTGTGTCGAGTTTACGTGTATTCGCGGTGGTCACGTTCTATGTGAGGCACGTGGTGTGAGCTGCGAGGTGCGAGCCTGTGGTAGTGGCCGCAGACTCCGCGACCGCTGCGCCAGGTCTGATCGTAAACCGCTAACGGCTTAGTCACAGTTCCGCCAACGGGCCGCGAACCGCGCGATGCCATCTGTGGTAATACAAACATAATACAAACGTTGTGATATTAGTGAATCTAGTGATACTATGGGATTCCTAAATGCTATATCATTCTCCGTGTTCAAAAAATGTCCGAACCTCAGATTGAGAAGAAAAAGAACGAAAAAAAGGTACGGATGTTTTATACGGCGATTATTTATATAGCGAGAGTCTTTCGCTTGCTAATTATCAGTGCACCACGTGTGTTCGTTATCTTTGATAAAATATTTTTCCATCATATATCTAAAACGCATCAAGTGTCAAATTGTGATCGCGGGAGAGATAAAAGTGATAATATGTTTTCTGTCAAAATATAGGTCATAAAAACAGGAATCGTACCGTTTGCTGGTATTTGTTCCGTCTAATGTGTTGCGCGTAATTAATTTTCCAACGAAACCGTAAGTGTTTATTTTTAAATGCGTTAGCGTCCGTTGGTTGGTGACAAATGTGAATAAGAATTTATTAAACATTGCAAGAAGTGAAACTTGAATAACAATTGACAAGCAGTAGTTGTTTGTGCATTGATTGTTTTCAAGGTTTTGTTGGTGTTGCAAATAATTACTCTTATTTATGATCAAAAGTTACTGAGAAAACTGTCAACTAGTTAATTAACATATAATTTTCTTTTAAAATTGCTGTACTTTTTGTAATTAAATTATTATGTATTACTCAAGTTAATCTCTATGTAGTGAACAGCGGATCTCAAGAAAATTCTCGATTCTAATATAAACGACAATTATAATAATTAAGTTAGTACGTTTTACATTATTGTATCATATTGCAACGTTACACCGCATTGGATTACATTTCATTGTGAATGTCACAATAGTTTTATGCAAATGAGCGTAGAGCCGGTTGCGCGCCCACTGGAACTGAGTGCCTCATCCGTGACGTCACGGATCACTGCATGCGCTTTGACAAATGCAAAAACATGATTACTATCGACAGTCAAATGGAGTTTTGTCATTGCACAACTTAACATTACTTATCTATGGATGTTTTCCATAAATGTCTATCCATTCAGTTTATAAACAAGCAATGAATAATTAAATTATTATTTACTTTTCATACATTACAACTTATAATCTAGTTCCGTGTGTTTATAAATTCTAAAAACTACATACTTTTTACATGCCCTTTGAAATCATAACTTCCTTAAACTAGTTGCGACGGAAATTTAAATTAATTTAAATACACGTCTATTGTTGTTCACATTATAATTAGGCATTTATAAACTAATAATTAAATGTCCAACTAAAGCGAGCGCCAGACCTTTATTACTAGTATTGATTCATTCATTCATTCATTTTTATCCGGGTACATCAGTCAAGCACAAAAAGTGATATTTTTTCAAAAGATATAATAACAAATCCGGGTTCTGGTACCTGCGTATATTATAAATACCATAAAACTCGTTCGGCGTCAGACTGAACGGAAAAATAATTTTATTTTTATAATCAAGATATTGAATATCAACTAAAGAAAACTCGTTTATAAAGAATACAAAATGTTGTCATGTATTAAATCGCACCATCTTAGGAAATACAAGTATTATTCAAATATTTAGCACTTATTAACACTTGTATGCCTGTACTTGTCACTTTTTTATAGATATATCAAGGTTATTTACTAATTTTTCCTTACAAAGTTAAATAGACTATAGACTGCGAAGATCATATTTGCAAAGTTCATTAGAGTTCTAAGATTAAACTATAGATAAACAGAGTCCCATAGATTGTGTACAAGATACACAGAACAAGAACATAACGTTCCTACAATCCATCGTCAACACTAAAGTTATCAATCTTTCAGCAATTCTCACCAATTTTATTGACTTGCAATATGTGAGATTGTCGTAATATACTAAAATTGATTTAACAGTCGTAGACCGATATAAACTAGCAAATAAATTGAGTCAAACTATCCAACTTCACTGCTTACCACAGCCTAGCCGATAAGATAAAAGTTTTATTAACCCGAGCCTCACGCCGTCGCGCGAATGGATTTCACATGTTTTATGTAAAAATACCAAACGATTTTTTTCAAATATTTGGCGCATTCCAGCATTTGCCTATTACAATAATAAAAAATGACTCTAATTTTATGAACATATATGATACGAAATGTTTATCTGGGGGCGAAAAAGAATTTTAGTACATAGCACAAAAAACAATGGACTAATGGAAAATAAATAACTAAGCTGAGCTCCAATTCCAGTATTCAATCGTTTTTTAATCATCGTGTAGCGTAATTGTCATAGTTCTAAATGGTGGTTTCAAATATGTAGGTGAAAAATCAATAGCAATTTGTCACACGAAGCCCGAGGCTTTAATAGGTTTTTTCATCTACCCAGTGCTTCATCAAAATACATATTTATAACGGCTTTTAAATGGCTATCTTTTTTATCACAAATGATATAGGTGTAAACAGTAATATTAAAACGTATGACAAACAAGTTAAAAAACGACAATATTTAAGCTCAATTAAAAAGTAGTTAAGATTTATCACAATTTTACATAAATTTACAGTTCTCTTAATCGGACAGAACTAACCGATGCTTGTTCAATTATCTTTGCTAGGTAAATCAAAGCAAAATCCTTTCTTATCTAAATAGCCTTATTAGTATTATTTCATAGTATTTTACCATCCCTCAAATACTCTAGTACCAATGAAGTAAACATTTTTACATCACTGTTAATACCTGGTTGACTTAATAATATTTGTTTTCTTAGATAATTATAATTTCGTTCTTAGCCTCATCTTAAGTAGATAAAACAAGCCTATGATAAAACAAATATAATTCGAATAACAGTGTTAAGTAGTTCCTTGTTCCTGGAATGACGTACTCTATGTCCATATTGTTGGTAAAACTTGTACTTCCTTTTATGTAAACATGGTCATAACCGGTCATTACTGTAATTTGATGATATTTATATGTCTCTTGGTAGCTATAAAACTGCATACGAACGATGTTAAAAAATGTTGCTTCATGTATGCGTTCTTGATGTGACGGTCAAAAGGTTACCAACATTAAAAAAAAATGATTCATTATAGTGATCACCGTCATTTCGCGGAATGTCAACTGTTTTAGCAGTTTCATAATCATGGAATTCGTTAGAAGTCATCACATATTTTAAAGACTTTTTAGTATTTATTGTGTTAAATTGTAAACAAATCATTAATTCGTGTTATTGATAATTAAATAATGTCAGTCGTGCCAAATGCGTGGTTATTGATTCAACGAACCGACGTTTATAAGCGCATTACGTGTTATTTTTCAGAATAAATTTGTATTTACTTTTCGAACTCTTCTTCTTAAAATGCCATGTGTTTTCGAAGTTCGACGATCATTAGGGCAACTTGCACCTCAACACTGCAACTCTATAAAGGCAACGGGTGCGCAATTGAACTCATTAAAAAAAGCATAATATCCTTTATTCTTTATGTCACATGTTCTCTTTATTTTTGCCAAAATCAAGATTGAGGTAAAAGCGCGTCGTACCCTTGAGATGTAAAGTGAGTTCATTACCATGCTACTTATACAAAAATATATCGACAGCGCTCCCAATTATTGTCTTTTCTTCTTTGGAACGTAAAGGAAACCTTTATAAGTTATCTGTAACTTCGAGAGAAGAGTTACCGCAGGAGAAAGGCTAACGTGTAAACCTTTTAAAATTTTGTTAAATATCACCACCTTTGGCTCTTGCTAGAATCCTAACCCAACGTATATGGACAAGAGCTAAAAGTTAACAAGATTTCTGTATCTTTTATAAATGCCTAACTTAGCATACTTTATTGTTTTCTAGTCTAAAAGCCGTCATTTTTAATTCAAAATACATAGATTATTTTTATGAGACCTTAAATAGATGCTTGTGAAATACATGCGTTTGCGTCCGTTTTTTACATAAAAGAAACAAAAGCTGTATGACATTTGTTTTAAAACAACACTCCCTGGTCCCACAAAGCAAACTGCGTGTTTGTCATTTGTCCCACTCGTATCGTTCGGTTGTGCAGATATTTTAAATGCACCCTCAGTTTTTATATGTGTGCGTGGCAAACATTTGTTGTACCCTAATGGCACGTCAGTTTGTGGAATGTTTTCATATTCAATGGAACTAGCTAAAGCTTGTATGCATTGTGCTATCGGAAAGCTGACACAGCACGTGAGCATTTTATATCAATGTTAACCAAAACATCTCAATGTCAAAACTCACATCGGATATAAAAAACCATACAAAAAGATAAAATCGATTCCCATTTCCCGTCTGACATATTTTTCTCGCTTCATCCGATCACGACTAAATTGCATTAGGTTCTAGGTCAATCAAATGTTTGTAACAAACTTCATTTATTTCTTGTAGTGGTGCGACATACCAGTAACAAGAATAGTATGACCTGTCTCAGAAGCACTGTGTCTTTCAAAGTAATTTCTTAATGACGTTATATATGTGATTCGGTAGGAAGCTCACTTTATCTTTATCTATACTTCTATACTAATATTATTGTCTTGAAATAACTCAAAAACTACTGGGCCGATTATAAAAATTCTTTCACTGTTAGAAAGTTAATTTATATGTGAGTAAGATAAGCTATATATTTTAATTTCACGCGGGCGAAGTCGTGAGCAACAGCTAGATACTAGATACTACTGATTAATACAAAAAATACAAAAGGAAAATCAACAACTTTGACTCACAACTGTTCTTACCACATTTGATTATTATCACCTCCTTGGACTTATCCCACACAAGGTTTATAACCTCGATTTTACATTAATTTTGATCGTATCTGCAATAGAATCTGTCATTTTTGCATTTAATCTCGTTACGTAATAGCTGGGGAGAAAAACGGATGGCTGTCTCTTACAACGATAAACAACAACTTAGCATTCAAGTCAAAGTCTACAATGCTTTATACTTAATATTTATTATGAACACGTATTTACATCAAAGTAAACATCTCTGTCGTAGCTCTTGAGGCGCTTTATAATAAATTGTTAACGTGCATTTCCACTGCCAATACTCATAAATATATTTATTCCAATAATTCGTATTTAATTTAAATCGAATGGTTCTTTATTGAAATATGTAAGAATTTTGCTTCTAATTTTTTAATTACTCGTACTTTATTTTTCGTTTGTTTTCTTCGATGTTTTTTTCTCTTTATAAACTTTATGGTACAGTGGAATGTTAATTAGCCAGATATTGTGATAATTATAAGCCAGATTTAATTGATTTAAATAAGTTAGGTATTGTTACACCTATGTACATGAAAGCGGTTTATAGAATTTCGTACATGAAACAGGTTCCAAGTTTCCTATGAATTTCCTATGTCATATCCTAATGTTTTAGCAATCTAAACGCTTTTACTATGAACATTAAGACTATTTTTAACTAAAACTATTAATCCGTTCTATAAATAAAATAAATGCCCATAATCTTCGCCTACTCCTATCGGTGGAGTTAGTTTCTGTAAATAAAGTTAGTTGTTTTTCATGCTTTGTTTATTTTTACTTATTTTTTTAAAACGATCACGTGATCATAATTCACAAATTATTTTTAATGAAACTAA
Source organism: Papilio helenus (assembly GCA_026546675.1). Classification (NCBI taxonomy): domain Eukaryota; kingdom Metazoa; phylum Arthropoda; class Insecta; order Lepidoptera; family Papilionidae; genus Papilio; species Papilio helenus. Next base: position 5,339,983 of record JAOCNA010000028.1, on the reverse strand, counting down.
AACCTAACTTAAACAATAGACTGCAGCTTTACTTTAAAAATAAAACATGATATTTTTATTGAATGAAATTAAAGCTAAAAATAAAAACATATTCCAGGGTAAGCACTTATAGGTTATAATGTTAATTTACTTCATAACTTTAAAATCCACTAAGTTTCCTCAGAAATACATTTTATAGTTACGAAGCTAGAACTTATTACATGTATACGAAATAAATATCAAGGCAAGAAAATTAACCCAAAGTATGAACTGATTAAAGCACTCGGGGTTCCTTTTCCTTTTTTCAAGAGCACCCACTTCCCTCTTTCAAAGGCCACGGCTTTAAATGTAGAGATTATCTCGGAATTGCTCACTGGCGCCACCGTGCGGCGGCGTGCGGCGGCAAACTACGCCCGGTACTGAATATGTAATTATAATTAACATTATGTTGCTGAATATATAAAATATGGTTTATAAAATCACAGTGAAATAAATAATTACGTAATATACAAAGTTCAAGTGTAAGGAAAATATATTTTACTTGCTGTTGCTCGCGACTTCGCCCGCGTGAAATTAGCCTATGTTACTCACAGATAAATTACCTTTCTAATGGTGAAAGAATTTTTAAATTCGGCCCAGTAGTTTTTAAGTTATTTCAATACATACAAAAATACAAATCTTTCCTATTTATAATATTAGTATAGATAACTAAGTATTTACTCAATCAAGTGGTGTATCTTTACATGTAAAATTACCATTGGTTTGTTTTGTTATTGACATTTCAAATGGATATTAAGTACTTGGAATACTTGAAACACGGATATAACGTACACAACATAAAATTAAACTTAAATTCCTTACTATCGATGATATTATTAAAAATGATGTAATTAACTTGCTTAAAGATAAAAAGAAACGGTAATAAACTAAGTAATCAAATAAATAAACTAAAAGAAAAAAACAATATATTGACTTCGATATATTTTTACATAAATCTGACGTAAATTTATTTAAAGTATTTGATACGACTAACATACAAAAAATTATGATGTAAAAAATTTAATACAACTAAACAATTTAACATAAAAAAATTTCATTTGAATAGAATAAAAATATATACAAAGAATGAAGTATAATCATTAAACAGCGATAAGTGGTTTGTCATGGCTACGGAGATTTAATTTTATATTACTTCCCTATTTTTTATATCAAGACTAGCTTTCGCCCGAGACTCTTCTTTAGCCTATGTGTTCTTCCGGACTGTACTCTACATCTATGCCAAATTTCATTGAGATCCGCTCAGCAGTTTAGGCTACAAACTCTAACAAACATCCATCCATCCATCTAAAGTTTCGCATTTAAAATAGTAATATGTCTACTAAACATTTATCAATACGTACATATATACTCAGTTTGTCAGAAAAAACACAATGTCTCATTGACAGGTGAAAAATTGCGCTGGAAGCTTTCTTTGTAGTCCTAAGCCCTCTTATTCGACTAATAGATTAGGGATCTTTTGTGAACAACCTCGGTTAAAGGAACATCATTGTTAGTGTTTATCGTATTCATTATTTTATTACAAACACGTATGTTTCTAAGAAAAATCAAAAAATATAGAGAGGAAGCGCATATTTAACACTTCACTTGACACATTTTTACACGATCCACTAGCGCTATCTGTTGATGGGTATTCAAAACCACATGTCACTATAATTTGTATTTTATGACACTGTTTAGTGTACAAACAAAAGACGGAGCTTATTATAATTTTATAAAATATTTTATACCGTTTCAATACGACATGAGGTGGCGTACTAAACTTGACAACGGAACGTAAGATACGGGTTTCTTACCACGGATTGGGTTGTTTTAGCTGCAGACATTTCAGCACATTGACACATAGTACCTTTCAAAGAAGTTACCAGTGAAAACTTGTTCCCTATTTCTAGTCTATAGTTATTTCTTAAATGTCTTTACGAGTGAAATATCACAATTCCGCAACATGTGAGAGCGATGGTGTCATATAAAGCAGTTAAATTACAACCTAAAAGGTCCCTCGAATATTCGTGAAGTACTTAGGTTTTA
>JAOCNA010000028.1:5285716-5297478 GCA_026546675.1 Papilio helenus | reverse complement strand
AGCTTACCAGGTGCGAACTTTATCTTAATTCAAGCCATCGAACCGATTGGGGATAGGCTTTAACACCTTAATAGGCAGGTTATCTTATTATCTTTTATGATGTACATCGTTACCCTCCCACAAATATGATAGCACCAATATATATTCTATTGCCATCGCCAAAAAATCTGCATTTCTCGCTAAAGAGGAAGGCCAATTAGGCCTTTCATATCTAATATAATTTACCAACATAAAAAGCAGAAATGCGATTAATTTTTGTGCTTGGATTAGTTTTAGCTGGAGCTCTGTCTCTACCGGCAAACCTGGGTGACTTGCCGGAACCCGGGGAACTCGCCTTTGTTCTCAATGAAGATGATTTTGAAGACTATTTAGATTCTTGGCTTGAGATTCAGCAGCGCAATAATGATAACGCAACACAGTTCGATGCTCGTAGCGGTAAATACTTTCGACTATTAACGAATATTAAGCAATTATAAGCAGCTCTGTATAAAGTATAACTATTGTTCTTTGTATTGCAACAATATGTAAATGCAATAATCGTACAGGATGCAGATTACGTGTCCGAGGCGATCTCGGTCAGCCGCAGCCGGTTTACATCCACCGTAACAACTACCTGACTCCGCATGGTAACACCGGTCAGATTCGCCTCAACACAGGCGATCAAGTCATCATTGCGTGCACGGGGTCTGGACGTACGATTCGACACCCGAATATTTCTAGAAACGTTAACGTTGGTGTAAGTCAACTTAATTCCTTTATTGGATTCTTCCTCGCAATAAATACTTTACTATTTTCAACTTTGATTCCGTTAACACTAATGGATATCAGCTTCCATTATAAGATTTCTACAGAAATTCTCAACGTTTTATTTTAATAGTTTTTACACCAGCTTTCAGTGGTATTACTTTAAAATACAAACAAACACATTCGTATTGCTTGCTGCAATCATAATACATGCAACAGAATATCTTTCACAACTATGAAAATGTTTGCAGACTGCCCGTTGTGTCAACAACAATCTAGTTTCTGGATCTGGTTGGTTGAACGGTAATGGAGCTTTTGGCCAATTGACTTGCTCAGGTCACTCTCACCACGAGGCACAAGGAACAAATCAGCGCTGTTTTAACAACAATTTGGTTATCAGGTAATATTTGAGTTAAAGTATTGCATTATAAAACAAAAACAACAGCGAATAGTAACAATTAATGTATAACTACTCATGTATATTCTATTTTAAGGGTCGGTTTTATCGTAAACAACGTTTTCTACCCTCTTTACTGGTCTTGCTTTGACCAGAGGCGTTTGGAAGTTTTGTACGTTTGGTACGATCAGAGGGTTACGAACGCTGTCCACCAAACCGGAGTGGATAGACCTAGCTGGATGCGTACGTTATTTCATTATATTCCAATCTAATTTCAAAAATTGTTTTTGTTTTTGCGCTAAATGAGGCAAGAAGTTAAGCGCCAACAGCCTAATGGTTTGGGGTACGGACTACCGATCTTGCGGTCAAGGGTTCGAATCCCACCATTCGACTAATATCGTGAACCATATCCTAGCACAAGCCTAGAGCTTAGTTGGAATGGTTAAAGGAAATGTTAGTAAATTAACAAAAATCTAATAATACTTTTACAAAAAAAGTTAAAGATAAGTCAAGAACATAAATCGAAGTTATTCCCTCGACTTAAATCATTATCTTACCAGAAACATGAACTGAAAGCAAAATGTTTTAACAGTTTATAAGTAAATAAGAACATCAATTTTACTTGTTATCAGTATTGATTATGCTATATCTAACTACGTAACAAGTAGCGGGAATTTTAACCGGACAAATTGGTTTAATTAATCTATTATGATATTAAATTTTAGCTGGCAGCTTCTTCCCCGGCGTCGATGTAAACAATAGATACACACAAGTTCAACAGAAACTTGCTATTGCTCGCGTTGTTGGCAACGCTCTGGCCGATAGATACGTGACCAGCCAACAGTTCCTGGCGCGTGGTCACCTCGCAGCCAAGAGTGACTTTGTGTTCGCGACCGCACAGCGCGCTACCTTCTACTTCATCAACTGCGCTCCTCAGTGGCAACCATTCAATGCTGGAAATTGGAACAATCTTGAACAGGTCGCTAAAGTGTACTTTATATCAAAGATCATAATTTTGCATTAATTAGTCATACATTCAGATATCCCTTGAGTTTGATTTCAGATTGTTTACTAACTATCTGTAACCTGTACTCAGGTTTTCAAATAATTTGAACGATGTTGTTATGAATATAGGACCTGCGTGCTCGCATCGGAGCTGCTGGTCACAACACAGTCATCTACACGGGCACATTCGGAGTGACGCAACTGCGAAATGCTAACAACCGCTTCGTCGATATCTACCTTCACAATGGTAACCAGATTCCGGTTCCCCAGTATTTCTACAAGGTTAGTTAGCAGATTTTTTTAACACTTTGCCGATCAGAAGATTATTACCGAAATAATATGAACAAAAGTTTTAAATCTTAAATAAATACTTATAATTTGTATATTAAGGTGGCGTACGATTCATCGCGACGTCTGGGCACCGCTTTCATAAGCATCAACAACCCTCACTACACCCTGGCGGAGGCTCGCAACCTGCAGTTCTGTACCGACCGTTGTCGCAACAACAACGCCTTCAGTTGGCTTAGATGGCAGCCCGACCGTGTCGATATCGGCTACAGTTTCTGTTGTACCGTCGCCGACTTCAGAAGAGTTATTGGACATCTCCCAGCTTTCACTGTTAATGGTCTTCTGACATAAATACAATGAATGTTATAATATACATTAAAAAGTGATGTAACACAACTTTTCTTTATTAGATTGTTTTAATTGCTGAATATGATAGCACGGTATAACAAATCAAATTATATTCGCGGGTTCTCTTCATGTTCAAAAGTTACAACTTTTTCTCCTCGCATTTTCTCTTCCTACTTTATGTGTCATATCATATTTCTAAAAGTTAATACAACTACTTTAGTTTCAGAGAAAAACTCCCAGGTGTTTAAATAAGTAAATATCTATAGACAACGTTGTTCAAACATTTTTACGTAAAATTCGTCTAAAAGCCAATACATCATTTAACTACGCTGTCCTAGCGCGACACAGCGCAGTAATGTTTTTTGCATGTTCTAATAAAATTACGAAAGCCAGCTGTGCCTTAATTAAAAAAGATGATAGGTTATTTTAATCCGTATATTAATATGGGGTAAATGTTTGTAATTGAGAACAAAATTCTGTCTTACCAAAAGCTTATTCATTATCAAAGTATTTCAGACATTTTTTAGTATGAAACTGTTAAAGAATATCTACGTAATCGTTATAAAATATATAAAGAAAAAACAAATAATATGAGATGAAATGTGTATCAGAAGTGAAGCACTTAGGTGCGACATTATCTAGAGTTTGAGATAAAGTAAGTTATATCTCGATTGAAACAATTTCGTACTACGATAATGGTGGACAAAGGTAATTCAATTGATCGCTAGTAGGTATCCTACTCTCCTTGATGAAAGCACTAAGATTTAGATCGCATTGTTTTTTTCGGTATTTCAAAGTAGAATGTGAAAAATCTAAGTACTTAAACGGCTATTTTTTTTACAACATATCTGAAAAAAAGTCTGATCCGGAATTAATACGAAATTAATAATTTCCGTTTTATTATAGAAAAGAATTATGCAATATTCATCTTGCATTTTACATCATTGGACAGATATCCGAATCCGCCGTTTGACAGAATGACAGTTGATGACGCAGAGTTGACATACGGTTTATCACTGCTCTCTTATCTATTTCTTATCCTCTCCTCCTCCTCAATTCTTACAGCATTTAACTCAGCTATGTGTATCTGGACGTAGTTTTTACATTGTTTTCCTGTGTTTATCCGCAATCATACAACTACATCTATTTGTATAAGTAAAGCTACTGAGTGATAAATAATTTACCATGGCTGAAGAACTGAAACCAGTGAATGAAGAAGATTTTAAACTACTAAAGGAGAGAATGAATTTAATTGCCAGTGCAGATCCGGCACAGTATCATAATGATTATTCTTTACGTAGATATTTAAGAGCTTTTAAAAGCATCGACAGCACATTTCAGGTATTTATCATACTCGGTAATTATACTGTTTACCGAATATATACGTCATTGACAACATTAGGAAATATATTTTATGATTAAATAATAACTGCATAAATTGTACGAGTATTTATGAACTTTTCTGTACCATATAGCTTATCAAACTAAGACTATCTATATTTTTAATTTACAGGCTATTTTAAAGACAAACAAATGGAGAACGGAATATGGAGTGGCAGAGCTACACGAAAACAAAGAATTAATAGAAAAGTATAATGATAAAGCAAGAGTATTAAGACATAGAGATATTGTGGGCAGACCAATTATCTATATTCCAGCCAAAAATCATAGTTCAAGTGATAGAAATATTGATGACCTTACTAAGTTTATTGTATATTGCTTGGTTAGTAGACATTTGTGGCTTTTTATCAAAGTAAAGATAACCTTTTGGACTAGTACCAAATATTGATCTAAAAAGAAGAGATAAAAAGATGTCAACATATTTAAATTCACAACATCTTATTACAGTAGCCTCTTCTCTATACCAGTTCTAAATGTGTAAAAATGTTTGGTAAATGATTTTTCATGTAGTCGAGAAACCTTTGGATTATTTGCATCTCATTGTGGAATTTCAAAGTGAAAACTTAACTTCTATATTCTCATAACAATATTGTGGTTTAAGATTACAAAAAATGTGAACAACGATTTTCAAGCCGGCATTTATTAACTTTTTCAGGAAGATGCAAGTAAAAAATGTTTCGAAGAAGTAGTAGACAATCTGTGCATTGTGTTTGATTTGAACAACTTCACATTATCATGTATGGATTATCAAGTTCTCAAGAATCTTATTTGGCTGCTCAGCCGACACTACCCAGAGAGGCTTGGTGTTTGTTTAATTATTAATTCACCAGCATTTTTTGCTGGCTGCTGGGCTGTGATCAAAGGATGGTAAGTTATGTATAATTTCATGTCAAAATATAGCCTATTAGCTGTTGCATGCGACTTAGTCCGCATGGAATTAAAAAAATAATAAAAATATAACACCTGTTACTCACTGATAATGTAGCTTTTTAATGGTGAAAGGATTTTTAGTATCCAGTATTTTTAGTCCAGTAGTATTTGAGTTATTTCAATACGTACAAAAATACAAATCTTTCCTTGCTATTTATAGTATTAGCATAGATTAATACAAAATAAAATGTTTAATGTTACAAATTTAATTTTTTATCTAATCATTTCGGATTAGCTAGAAATTAAAAAATTGTCCTTTAATTTCAGGTTGGATGAGAACACGGCAGGAAAGGTGACATTTGTGAATTCAGAAATGGATCTATGTCAATATCTTATCCCTGACATCTTGCCAACAGATATGTAATTTATACAAGTTTTATTGATAAATATTTATTTGGCATTTAGAAGCAATGCTTCTGAAATTGTAATTACTGAAATTTTTAAAACAAACTTTGTTATTACTATAGAGGGAATATTAGAAACTTTAAATATCCTATTACACTAGTCATATGTCTAATAATTAAAGTAAGGTTTATTTTTAGTTCAAAAATATATTTGAAAATAACAGAACCCAGAAATTATTGGTAACAAAATAAATTTGCTGGTTTTGTAAATTAATGTTTATTAAATGTTGACTAAGCAAAGGCTTTAAATAACTATTGTTTCTATAAAGCAAACTACCAATTTACGCAAAGTATAACTAATGGGAAATAACCTTTTGTAATAATAAGCTAGATGAAATTAATAATTTAAATCTATTGTTATGTTTATTAGAATATGAAGTATGTAAGAGTAGGCTTTTTATGACAAATTTGTTGTTTACCGCTTGCATCATTTCATACTTAGATTGATGTAAGAGGGATTATTTTTAGTGACATGAATAACGAACAGAGAACAATTCACTATTTTGACTTTTTAATAATAAAATAGGATCCCAACATAATTAATTACGTTAAAGTAATTTAGGATATTTATATTTGTTATGTTTAAAATACATTGAAAGCCTGTTTCACAATTTCTTGATAGTTAATTGATAAATAAAGTTGTTGGTCTTTGACAATCTCTAAATAAGCCGTGAAATGTTAACTATTTTAACAGGAAGTTTTCTGTATCAGTTGATTTAGTTTACTTGAACATTGTTATACTGACCCTAAGAGTGGTGCCATGTTAGGATGTTATATTTATTTTGTTCGATTAAATCCGAATACTGCTTTTTAATATTATTATTAGTTCCATGTAATATTAAATGTGTGAAATAGATCATTATGTTATTGTAATTTTACTAAAACTGTTAGTAAAACCTGTAAGCAGGGTATTACTTGTTTTTAGCTCACATTCACAGGTTAAAGGAAAAAGAACAAATGGAAATAGTAGAGGTCAACATTTTCTTGTAACAATACAATACGTGAAAATATATTTTCAAAGAAGTGTATAAAGCAAAATTGAAAACTTTTTTGTTACAATAATACTTATATGAAAAGTTTTTGTGGCGTATGCTTATTGTCGTAATTTTGCACATTGGAACTGCAAAACTATTGTTCACATTTGACTTCTCTCATTTCAGTGTTTGTTAAATTAATAAAGGTACCTGATTACATTAAAAATGCATTTAATTAGTCTTTATGCTACAGTAATAATAACAATTAATAATCCCAAGTAGGGTTGGCGACAGGCAGGCGGCCGGCCGCAAAAAATAGTGTCAAATGCGCCGACACTACGGGAATAGGATAAGGAGGAAGATGAGATGATGTTGCTAGAGTAAATTTTCATTTGTGGGATTTAACTATTAATTAATAACTGGTGATATTAATACGAGCTGTTGCCCCGCGGTGTTAAAAAAAAATTAAGTTGTGTGTTCTACCAGACTTTACCAGAGATACCTAGTAATAAACATCGATTCATCCATCCTTCGAAACTTTCACATTTAAAATATCAGTAATATTAATCACCAAATATTGAGTTCTGTTTGTAGTATAACTCATGTAATCAATGAAACTACAAATTTTAACTGCATTTATTTATTTTAACTTAAAAGTTAAAAAACCAGTTATACAAATTAATTGCTGTACAAATTTCAAGCAAATTACACTATTTGAACGAAAAATTCGTGTGTATTTAAACATATTGTACTGACAAAACCTATGACGTAACATATTTATAGGATTGGTTACATATTAATATATGACAAAGCTTAAATTAATATAATTGTATAAAACATGATAAATACCATCATATCACTAAGCATATGAAGATCACAAAAAATATCCAAAACTTAAACAATATCTAACATCTAAATACGGTTAAGAAATTCTTCAAAAATATTTATCCTATAGGAGTGAAAGTAAATTCGTGTACAGTCAGCAGCATGAGGATAAATGCAAAGTTAGTATTCCACTTAATTTAAGCAAAAAGTATACGTTTCTGATACAAGTTAATAAATTATTACACAAAAAGGAACTTATATTGCATAGAGTAAATAATTAACATTACAATTTTTTTGCCAATACAATTACATGAATTACATACATGATTATTACTTAGTTTTTAAAATACGTTATTGTTAAATAGTACAATTACAATTGTGAATTCTCCCTACTTAAAGATAAATTGTCAACGTCTTTTCTTCGCTAAACATCTTATGCTGCTGACTGTACCTCCATAGTGAATGTTACGATATTCAGTCATAGTTATACTTAAAAATAATACCTATTAATAAATTCCCTCCAAAGTACTCTCTCCTCGTTTGGCACATCTGTCACTAAAACTGTCTTGCAAAATGTGACCGTAGATTTAAATTTGCATTTAGCGAGCGAGAGAAAATATATCTTCCCGGCTATCACAAGTACATCACTTATAGCTTGGGGCAGTTTCACCCACAGTTGACCACAGATTAAAGACTATTACAGACGCTCTTCTAACTGGTAGTTGAACTATACAGTTTTGTCTATACTCCCACAGTTTGAATAGCTCCACTCTTCAGTTAGAAGTGCACCTGTAGCTGGTTTAAGAAAAGACCTGTCTATGCATGCTTATGTCTGCATATATGTGCAAGTGGGAAGGCAGATATACATTAATGCACGAGCGAAAGAGACGCTGTGGCTATGAGAAAAACGTTCAAATAATTGTATTATTATTTTTTATGTTTGGAATGCTTTTGTGTAATACAAAATGCTCTATAAATTCGGCATTGACTAGTTTTTATTTCTATCGATGTATTTTTGTGACGATATATAAAAATAAAAAAGTAAATACAGTAATGGAATGTTTTAAAACATGGTCAGATTGCAAAAAATGTTAATAACCATCCCATTAGTAGATGGTAACTATAATTTGAGAAATGACTTATAGGACAATCTTCGAAGAGAAATTAATAACGAATAAGTCATGGTTAAAACTAATTCGTCAACATTACTATATTATGGAAATACAGGACTGCTACAAGTCATTGAAATAATTATTATGATATAACTAAACTAGCATATATGTACAATGAAACTTACGAATATGCACGAGTTACAGATATATGAATGAATAGTATGTAGCTATGCGACTAATATACTAGTTAGTGTTACAATTTTTACACAATCACGTGCATAATCAAAAGACAGAGATACTAAATTATTACAAATTAATGGTCATAGTTGAGCGAATAGTAGAGTGTTTCCCGATGGGCTGATCGAATCCATACAAACCGACCCAATGGGAAAAATCCCATTAGGCCGATCGATTAATGGAAAACACCCGAATAGTCCAAATACAACTGTATTGAATCATTTTTGTACTTAAAAATCCACAAAATGTAATTAATACAAATTAATTGAGATTCGAACCCGAAACTATCGGGGATTTTTGAGCTAACATATGATCGACTTGATATGTAACGATGAGTACACTACTACTCCGCGTGCACAATAACATGACACCTGACACCGGTTTCCGTACACAACTTGTTTAGTCAAATTCAATAGCAATAAGAAATTATATTCACTCATGTCGCTGGTTGACAGTATCATTTATTGTCTATGGATTTATTTCGGAACCTTTCAGTGTTCAAATTGATGCAAACATGTCTTTTTAATAAATCTGTGATTACAGTATTATAAAATTAAAAATCTTTACATCGGTTTGATCTAACTTCTTCTATTTGAATTCGACTATAGTGGTTTTATTTGTTTACACGAAGAATATAATACCAATGTACAAACAAAATGAGTTTTTACTCAATACTCACTTAAGTCTCATGTTACCGTGCATGCGTTGTGCTTAATTTATTATACAAATCAGTACAGTTTATTATGATAATTATTTAGTCTAGCAAAGGCGAACGTAATTAGTAGTTGACTTAATATTAAAGTCGTGTTTACGTTTTTTAATGCCTCATTCAGATTTATTCATATTTGGATTCCTAATACTTACATCTGCTGAAGCAATATTTGCAAGCATTAAAATGTATTAACTGATGTACTTTGCATTTTACATATCTTTTATTGAAAATAAATTATATTTATTTAAAAGCAAGTTTTATAGGTCTTTAGTAATGTTGTATTCAAAGAGTTTTAGTTGATTGAAAATTAGAATTAAAATTAAATTCAAACATGGCAATTTTATTCTCAAATCTATTACTAAGTATAGTGCTTATTTAGAATGCGTATATCAGTTGATTTTTATGTAATGAACGGATTACTTCGACGCCATATTAACCACTTAGTGATCGTACTATTAATTTATTGTCGTTATAAAATAACTACTGAAAATTTATTTTTTTGTAAAGATATCGTTAAACGACAAGAAAGTGAATCGCTACTTCGTTGTAGGATAGGTGCTACTGAACAACCATTTAATTTTTTTTACTATCACTTGTACTTGAGATTAAATCATTCAATTCCTATAGCAAGCATTATTTATTGCTCTAAATGATCTACAAAGACAAATTTGAAATAAAATCAACAATAACGACGATTCTAAACAGCTATTGTTATGGACTATATCTTTAGAATAAAAATTATTGGCCTATTTTCTTCAACTTGTTACTTAAGTTAATGTTATTTTATATTGTGTTAAAATAAACTGGTGTTAGAAGGCCCTTCTATTCCTAGTTTTTTCACTCAATATTTTACATTATGATGTATGTGTTGTCAAGTCTTTGAAATTCCTTAATAATTTTAATGGACAAAATTAATTATATCTTAAAAGTTTCAAATTCCCGATCTGTGCATTGTTTCTTACTGATTTTATACGTGTTTGTGGACTCTAGTGCTAGTTTAAGAAGTTTAAAAGAATTACATTTGATACAGTTTGAAAATACTTATCACAGTTTTCAATGGCTATGCCACGACAAACTCTTCGAATAGCATTTAACGTATACTTTTCGAAAAGAAATCTAATATCCATCAACTACTCATAGTTTTAGTGATTCTTGTCCTATTTTCATAGATATTAATTAAAAACTTGCGATATAACAATTAATATCAATTATGGACTTCAGTTAAAATGTCAATTTGAAACACTGTTAACATATGAGGACTTCGTTCTGTGCTTTTAGATTAAATTCCTAAAAATATAAATGTATATTATATAGGATACACACATGCTTTTAAACGAAATATTGCATTGGCCTGCAGTTACTACAAAAATATGACTAACCACAAAATAAATAAGCCCGAGTGTTACATCGTGTGTTGAAAATTTAACGTATATTGGTGATTCAACCAAATATGCGAACACAAACGCAAGTAAAATTGTCAAACATTTTGATTAAAATAAGGAAAAAAATACACTCTGTATTGTTTCCTATGATAACTATGGACCGGTAATATATTGCAGACTGTTTATGCAAGTAAGCCAAATAAATGTCCTTCGTTTCTACATCGTAGAGGTTATGTCTGGTTCACACTTGGCCAGGACAGTTGGGCAGTAGCGCTCAAAGACTAGACTGACATACAACTAGCTCAATGTGGACACAAGCTAGCGCCAAGGAGTCCATACAATCAATGCCTACGCTACAGTCCAACTGTACTGGCCAAATGTGAACCAGGCGTTATGTACACATTTCTACATGTTACATTTAGGGGTGTGCGAATATTCTAAATTCACGAATTATACATTTCGCTTTTCGAATCTTTAATATTCGACTCTAACTGTATTCGCACAACCCTAGTTATATTATAATATGCACTTCTAAAACCGTTGGCGCCACCATAGCTTATGGACATTTTATCACGCTTTTTATCAATTTCATTATAATTTCTTGGATATTATTTTTAACAGTTAAAACTATTAATGCTGCACGAGCTATGCTCACTCATGATGAAGTAACATCGGCATCGGCAAGCTTACCCTTGAACGAAAAATTATTAACTGAAATCCGAGATTTATTAAAAGAAAAACAATCTAAATCTTAAAGGTCACAATTTTTACGCAAAAATTTAGCAATCATATCAAAAGCCTCTTCTTGCTGGGGCCTGGCGCCCAAATCTAAAATAACTAAGAAATAAGTTATATTGTTAAAGCGAAAATCTACACAAGAAAATAAAAAATCATTAAAGCTTTTATGGATTACAGTATTAGCGCTAAATTTCATAAAATTTGTGCTACATAAAATATTTTTCAATTTCAAAAAAATAGTAGCTATTATATTTATATTATCTGT
>JAOCNA010000028.1:5236071-5249579 GCA_026546675.1 Papilio helenus | reverse complement strand
AAAGTATGCTACATGTTTTAATTTTTAACCCCTCTACGTTCGTCGCGTCGTAAGCGTAAACCTACTTGATACGGTAGAATTTTTAATTAATTTCTTATGCTCTCGTGTCCGTAAGTAAACAGAGCTTTTACTTCAAAGTTAATTATAAAAAAACAACATTTGAAATAAACATCCGGTACTTACTACAGAAAAGTATCAGTGTATATTATACGTGGTGAGTTGAACATGTGGTATATGATGAAAATACTTACAGACAGGTACACTTTGTATGTGAGGAACGATAAACATGTTTTGTGGTGAGTGGTACACATGGTAAGTGGTGAGCACAGCACAAGATACGTGGTGAGATGTGCATGTGGTATATGAAGAAAGGTAAACATGTTATGTGGTGAGCCGTACATGTGGTACGTGGTGAGCAATGCATATTATGCGTGTTGTAAGGTACGCGTGGTATATAGTGAACGGTACACTTAATATATAATGAGAGGTAAACTTGTTGTGGTGAGCGGTACACGTGGTACGTGGTGAGCAAGGCATATTATACGTGTTGAAAGGTACATGTGGTAAATGGGGGACGATACACTTTGAATGTGGTGAGCGGTACACATAGCATGTGGTATGTAGTGAGTATACATGTTACGTGGTGTCTGTTGGGTGGTTTACCTGGAGGGGTTGATCTGCAACGCGTGTATACCCGTCTGATGCTCTGCGCCGGGCCAGGGCGTGCGCGGCCGTAACGTGGGGATGGCGTCTAACGATCTTGACCGCACGTCGTATACCATTAACTGACAAATACAAAAAAACATACAAGAACCAAAGACATAAGAAATATATAGACTGGACATAGTGAACATCTTTTCACCGGTAACTTCTTTGAAAGGTACTATGTTAGTTGTCAAGTTTAGTGCCACCTCATGAAATATAGTACAATAAGCTCCTTTTGTTATAAAATAATCCGAACAGTGTCACAAAATTAAATACAAATTTAATTAAATAGATTTTGTTACCTTATTGCACTTAGTCCCAAAGACAACTTGCCTGTCGGAGAGCCACTGTGAGCAGAACACTTTGTTCATGTTGCCAAGACTGACTGGCGTCTCGCGGAACATGTCATGTGTCAGCATATGCCGGGTTGCGTATGATGGGTCCACCGAACGGGGCTGACATACAACAAAATTAATATAGAAATATATGGAATGTTGGACAGAACAGTTAGAATTAGGGTCAATGTTGGTTCTTATGTGCGTAATAGAGATGTAAAAACCGATTTTGTTATTGTAATATTAAATGAATAATAAATGTATTTTATTGTTTTAACAACTCTGTATATTTACCGACAGTAAAAGCATCTGTACTTTAAATTAATTTAGATTTAAAAAATTGAAATTTAAAAAAAAATCGAATAACTATTGTACTTTTTAAATAATTCAGAAAGTTTCATAGTAACCTCAGGTGCCTGTATTTCCCTAGATCGTACATAATCAACAAAGTTATAGGACGTTGACAGTATGCGGTGTTGCTGAGCTGGTGTCTCCTCTTCACTGTCGCTATCCGAGTAGCATACAAAGTCCTCCGGCTTGTCCGGTTTGCTTTGCTGTTGTAATCTGAAATTCATAACATGATTCTTTATGTTTTGAGGTTAATTTCTATTCCTTACATCACATTTAACAAAAATTAGGACGCTATGGTTTATAAAAACAGCAAGGTTGATTCAAACCTTAAAATATTAACAAAGATGAGTACATACAGGCTAAAACGGCCATAAACTGGTGGCAAGCAAGTTAAGGGAGGTGACAACTGGGTACAAAGCTTAAAATTGACCCGTCTTGTCTTGTGAACTGGCATTCAAGCTACTGGCATGTGTATAAACGTTATGGCAGTACATTATATACAACAATTGTGGATAGATATTATTAGTATTAATTGAAAAATGATATATAACAACAATGTAAAAATAAGTCACTTAATCCTTATTTAAAGATAAATTTATCTTCTTTAGATATGAAATGAAAGATTGTAATGTCAAGATTGACAGACAAATATTTATATATACACATTCATAAAATTACAATAGTATTAATATTCTATGTGTTCTTCTAGACTATCCTCTACATCTATGCCAGATTTCATTAAGTTCTATTCAGCAGTTTAGGTTACAAACTCTAACAAACATCCATTTAAACTTTCATATTTATATTGGTAAGATATTGCCTAGTTTTAAAAAAAATTAAGGGCATTGAAGGACAATAACATTGATAAGTTTTATCATTTGTTATCAGTATGTACTATATTTTGTTATACCTAATTAATCTCTGTAGTTCGGCAAACAGAGATGTTAAGTAAATATAAAGAAAAATAAGATAAACCATTTTAATGCATGTTGTTTCCAGATTAGATGTCAAAAGTCATGTTGCAAGTAACAAGCACTGTTATATTTTTTACTCATTTTTTATTTTTTTAACTTATAGCTAGCTACTTTATTCAATTTTTGATATTTAAACTATGATAACCTAGTTTTTCTACAAGAGTTAAGAGCTATCATGTGTTAATTGCACACGGAAGGTAAATATTTATACAATTTTACCTCAAGGCTCTAGCTTTGTTTCTTCTTTCTTTAATTCTATTTGGTAGGTAGCATGAAGGATATCTTCCTTCGATGGCACGTCGTACCGTCTGCGCCATTTTTCATACGCAGCACTAAACTAGCACAAATATTCACAAATAAACCACGTAGTACAAGTCACTTTCGTTTTGTTCGATTGTAAATGGATCCATAACGGGAAGACATATAGTACCAGTTCCACCATCAAATCACTCCACAAACAAACCCTTAATGGGCCACTGCAGTAATTATTTCAAATTTTGTAAACACTTAATACAAAAGTAAACAACATCTAAACACTTTTGTGCGTAAATTTCTTCTTTAGATCCCAAATTATTGAACAATATCACAATGACGGAAAGCTGGCTGTCAGCAATCAGCAATTGTCAATGTTGCCAGCTTAAACTACTTTTGTTTTTTTTCCTAAATACAGATTAATAATTAGACATTTAATCTTACCTACTAACCTTTATTAAAATAATAGGCTATCAGGCGTGGTATTTTGTGCGTATTTGATTTTCACCATTTAGCGCTGATGGTCGCGGTTGGAATTGTGGGAATTGGTGGATTCAAATTAATAATTGAGATAGATTACACCGCCTGCATTATCGACAGATGCGCCATTATTTCAATAAAAATTCTTGAACAGAGAAGGTCGATCTAGTTTTATAATAATTGTAAGTATTTTTATGTTTAATTAATGGATCATTTATTGAAGAACGCAATACATCTTTTGTTCTATTTGAGGTAAAATGATGGCATAGCATACAGTACATAGGTACTCGGGGCGGACCGGCAGCAGCGCTTGATCCAAAAATGCCACCTTTGTAAAACAACAAAGGTTTTTTTAAAGATGACATTTTGCTTTTCTATTTTCACACTACAGTAAACTCATAACTTGCTACTTAGCGAGCGACAAGAAACAAAGTTCGAAGAATAAAATTGCCCACTACTGAGAAATAAATAGGGATTGGAGCAGTATCATATTTGCCTATCTACACTAAAGCTTAGAACTGATCACTTAGAAAACAGGAAGCAGGTTAATTGGATTATCGTCTTCAGAACGGAAGCAGCAGGAAATCGTGTTACCGTTTAGTTGCAATTTGGTATTAATAAAGGAACGTTGATCACTAGTGATAATAAAATGATAAATTAAATTAATTGAACTGAGGATTTGTAACCGTATTTTCCTAATCATTTGACTCGTAAATAGGACAGAGTATGTTTAACCTCTAATTAAACTGTGTTTACAATTGAGTGATCTAACCACAAACAGCAACCAATGAACACAGATTTAATAACCTTTAAATTAGGGTAATAAATTTCAATGATTGATTTATCATATCGAATTACCTTTTAACGTACCTACGAATACATTTTACGTATGGTTTTTTACTATATCTTATAAAATATTACTTCGTGTAATTTAATATATCAATGAAAAGTGATTCTTTTATAAATGCATTTTCTATCGCTCGCTAGAAGCCGCTACCCTAACCAAGTTAAACAACTTCCTGAGTATTGATTAGATCTCGTTTTATGGAGAATTCCTCAGGTTACCTTTTGTATATATTTGCTTCCTACATTTTTAAATGGAGTATAAATAATTATACGAAAAAAACAATTGAATTTTAATAACTTCTTTATTCTGTTAAAAAAATGCTATTAAATTTTACTGTGGTTAAGAAATACTTAAACGTAAAATGTTCGTATACGACAAAGTATGAGAGAAATATCAGGTGGTCCGTACTTGGAAGTGTTTATCAAAGACCGGGATATCGGGTCTCCACTTAGTAGCACAAACATTTAGGTTAAGAGGATATGTCAATGATGGTAGATAAATATGGATTTTTATTATATAACTAGCTTTATCCCCAATGCCTTCCACAGAATACGGTCCTCCGCTTTTCGTATCCAACGACTTACATCGTGCGCACTAAGTCGTCGGTCCACCTGGACAACGACGAGTTAGTGCTTAGATTTTGGCGACATGCTTATTATTATTTACTGAAGCATTATTAGTTTTTGTTTAGACTATCTGTATAATTTTTAACATGACCTGTAATGCACTATTACCAATAAAATATTTATATTTGTAGTCGTATTTGAAATTGACTTTTAAAACCATAATTTACGTGCCCTTTCTCTTTTTCAAGGTCAGCCGTCAAATCTCTAATACCCTTACGCGTATTTTCTTTCACCCAATCCATATTTGAATTAGTCCTCTATTTATGTCAAATGTATCATTGAACGTGTTTTGTCGCGTTTAACTAGCTTAATATTAACTGTATCAAATTTAACTTCTAAATGAAAAAACTTACTGTTAAGATAACGGAAGTATTCGAGTTTCTAAACAACAATCTAACGGCAGTTTTTGCTCTTTTTTATTCCAATAAATAGACGTACTCACATCAACAATATTATTTAGATTTAACCGATTTACAGGCTGTGAGATCGCTATATAAACATGTTTAAAGCTATATTTAAAAAAAAATGTACGAAATTTATTTTTAACTGATATTTCGTTTCTCGGGAAAGTATTACCAGGAGATTTTATCGTTGAATTTTATTTATTTTATGGTGTGTCAATAAACGATTTTTGACATACTATCTATACATATAACAAAATTGTGAGTGTCTGTTTGTAATATCAAAAGAAAAATTTCAGATTTCGGGAAGATCATCGTATTTGCGTTGCTGATAACGAAAATCGCATTTAAAAACGTTTTGTCTGTCTGCCTATCTGCATTATAGGGTACTTTTTTTATCTTAACATTACGTGGACAAAGTCGCGGGCAACAGCTAGTAGATAATAAATACTAATTTATGTTATAATTTCTATTTAAAAGTTCATACAAAAAAAATACGATTGAAAAATATTTCCTCTGAGTGGAACCATTAAAACATCAAATGCATATATTTATGTTTGTTAGTCGAATAGTGTCGGGCAAAAGCCTGCGGTTTCGGCTTTCTACAGATTTATTGCACGGCTTCATACATACACTTCGATTTACGAATATTTCATTTGACCCTTTTCAAATACCATTCAACAATAATCAATTCTTCTGCTTCTTTATTAATAACTTCACGTCCAAGTTGTTTAACTTTGGTTGCCAAAAACTTGATACATCTTTCTCTGACTATCTCATTGGTGACCTCGCTGTCTGTGCTTTGATGTATTTGAGAAAATAACCCAGCTAGTGTACCTTTTGGGTCACCCTTTAATATAGTCAATAATGAATTTGTGACAACATTAATTTCAGTTGCATCCTCAGATTGTAATAGTTGTGCTAAAATATCAGCAATCCTTTGAGTATGCTCCTTGTTTGTTTTGCACATTGTTGGCAAGTCTTTAATTGCTTGCTTGCGTATCTGGAATTATTAATCTCATTTTTATACCTAGATCCTCCATACTGTGATTTACATTTGTAGGTACACTGCTCAAATATATTTTGAAAATAGTATGAAAAATGTATACATAGACAATAACAATATATATTATCTGTTCCTGTATGAAATAGATAGCTGCCATTTATGATTCATTTATGTTAATAATTACTAAAATTAATTCATTTCATAAATTAGATAAGTAAAATAGTATAAATGAGTAATCAAACAATAAAAGATGATGTAACTCAACGATAACAATATCTCAATACTTACAGCAACATCATCATCCTCACAAAGATCGAACTGGGCTTCTATGGCCTGATCAGCAAGATTAGGAAAACTGTGAAAAAATTTAGCAATAAACTGAGATGCTAAACGTTTTTCTTTATCCGATCCTTTTACAGCCGCCAAAATCTCCAAATATTCTTTTTCATGCTAAAATAATAGATAGCAGTTAAGAAAAAGTATATATTGATTTCGAAGAATCAGACAGCGATAACAGTAATGCTTGCTTACGTTACCTTAGAGATGTCTTCTTTTGCATCAGCTAATATTCCGTAATTTTGGTACAATTTCTCAATAATATCAGTCGACATTTTGTTATTAGATATCCACGTATTTATATATGTGATAATCTGTAATAAGCCAATACCATAGAAATACTTCGTAGATAAACCTAACGACAAACACTAAACTGATTGAAGAAATATAACTTTGAACAAAGCACAACGACCAACTAAGCTACAATATTGCTTCTGTATAACTTTTCAAAAGAAAAATTGGACCAATATCTTATTTACAAAAGACAAACTTACATTATGGTATAATTTCGCCAAAGAGGTTATAGTCCATTCATTTTAAGTTGACGCTTGACTTATAATGACGCGTTGCACCGATTGGCCGAAATTAAATTTTCAGTGTTGCACAATTTCTAAACAATTAGAGTTAGTTTTATCAAGTGTCGTATTTTCATTGCGAAAATTACTATTTACTTTAATTTAATCACATAAAGATGATAAGTTACATTGTCGGTAAATATACGTTAGACAACGTTGTGATTTTGCTACTGGTAACACTACGTATTACGATGGCCACACCATTGCAGGGCGCCATCTTTTTTGATCACTTAAAATCTCAAAAGATTAAACATTTCCGAATTGCTAAAAATGATTGATTTTATTTTTTTGCCGAATCATTGCAAAATATGCATTTTTTTTGGACGTGACTTAGTGTCATACGACATTTCCATAGGGCCGATTAATTCTTTGGAATCGAACGGCCCAATGAACAAAAAAAAAACAATTCAGTTCGATGGGGCGATCGGCTCAACAGAGAATACTTGGTTTTTTTTTAATCAACTTGTGGGACAAAATGTGGACAATACTAATGATAGTTATTTATCAGACATTATTAATCTAACTGTAACTGTACTTACGTCTTTTTGCAATCGTATATTTAGGTGGTATGCCTATCATGGCCGTCGTCGCCAGAGAGGGTTTGGGGGTAATGTATACAAGGGGAGCAGGGCAATGTAAAATAGAAATAACTGCATCAAATTAGGAGCTACCATTAATATGGTCTATTAATGGTATCTCCTTCCACTTCTAGATCTAGACTACATCATCGTCTGGCCTATGATACGAAAGCTTAGATTGATGGGTGGATATTTGTTAAAGTTTGTAGCCTAAACTACTGAACGGATCTCGATGAAATTTTGCATAGATGTAAAGGACAGTCTGGAAGAACACGTAGGCTATTTTTGATCCAGGAAATAGTTACGGTTCGCGTGTTTTTCATGTTTACTCGATAATTCAGCAAGGGCTCAACATATGTTATTGAAATTTGGCACAGATATAAAACATAGTATGGAGTAACAAAAAGAATACGATTCATCCCCGAAAAATGTCAGGCTTCTGAGGGATACGTAATTTTTTGTGTGTATTTTAATACTGCGCGGACGAAGTCGCAGGCAACAGCTAGTTAATAAAGGTAAAGAAATTTAAACAGGCGATTGTAAGCTGCAGTACAAATTGCTGCTAACGACTAATGAAAATGATCGGTCGAGGTTAAGCAAGCGTCGTACGGGGACTCATTTGAAGAGGATAATGCGCCCAACGTATGCCTGCGCTATCGGCTAATGAGAACAGTTCTTGTATCCTTGTGCTATGGCATGCGTGAAAAGGAAATCTATCGCACTACGCATGCTGTATAAAGACCGAGTTTTCTATATATGAAACTGCGCCCTAATGTATCGAGTCTTTTATCCCGTGAATGTTGTTATTTAACTCCTAGTTTATTTAAACCCAAAATCATCGTCTGTTTAAATTAGCATTAGCTTTACAATTAATGTGGAAGGGCACACTTAAAGCTAGGCCTAGGAAGAGGTGAATGGATTGCGTAAATTGTGACATAATCAAGAAGGAAGAAAACTGAGATGACGGAATATCTTCCGTATTCTTCGTGTAACTCTTCCGATTTATTGATCGATATGGATTGATACGATAAAATTTGGAACGTAAAAAGATTTCAGTATGGATTAGCGCATAGAGTAGTAATTTAGTTTTTTTTATGAAATTCGGCAAAAGCCAAACACCATATGTATTACTTATTGAAAGTATTGTTGTCCTTTTAAACTATATTTTGAATTTCTTTACGGGAAATAGGTATCAGTATAGAGCATGCAACTTTAGACCTAACAGCAATAAGCGGACGCCTAAAAAATATTTAAATCTCATTGTAGCTTCGACTGTTTAAGTAATAAAATGCATTAAATGCCCGCAATAAAGTGTTAACTTCTCGTGTTGTTAGACAATAGCCTAAACCTTTGGCGGCTTCGCAAACGGGATAAGCAGATGGTCATAAAACTAAGAACAAAGTGGATGGGCCTTTCAAATACGCGCTGCAGTAATTCCAGGTAAGTAAACAAATACTTAAAATTGCTGGGATACTGATCGGTTATTTTGAAATTTTTGTTTGTTTATTACTTTAATTATGTTCTTGTGTTTATTTTTAAACAGATTTAGTGTAAATCTCTCTCATGTACATTGAAGATTAGGTTAATCTTTGTTTAATTTACTTTTTAAAAGTTACATTTTTTACAACTATCAAACTTAACCGACATTCTCGTAAGCGATATAGTATAAAGTTGAAGGACTCAATTAAATAAACGAGATAGGCAGGTATAATCACATCGGATGGATAACAGATAATATTCGACATCGCACATTTTATTATTACATCTTCTAAATAATTTTGTTTCCCAGTTATTTAAAAAAAAATCGGTTGAATGGAATAGGTATATTTTGACATTTTAATCTCTGAAACTTAAAACATCTAGGTATCTACTTTTAACTAACTAGCTGTTGCTCGCGACTTCGCCCGCGTGTTATTAAAAATAGGAAAAAAACATAGCCTATGTTACTCACAGATAAATTACCTTTCTAACGGTGAAAGTATTTTTAAAATAGGTCCAGTAGTTTTTGAGTTATTTCAATACATACAAAAAGACAAAAATACAAATGTTTCCTCTTTATAATATTAGTATAGAGTATAGATTAACTAATTAATTTAAGGTACTTTTAATGTCCGAAAAATAAAGATTTTATTCTTACTTTTTATTAATATTAGTATAAGTAAATGCGGATGTTTAGATGGATGGATGTTTATTACAAGATATCTCCTAAACGGCTGAGTGGATATCGATGAAATTTGGCATACGTAGATGTCTATTATGTTATACATCTATGAATCAATAAGTATAAGTATAAGACCATGGACTGAAAGAACACATATGCTTTTAATAAACCTTTTTTAAATTCTGCGCTGACGGAATTGTGGAAGACAACTAGTAGTCCATAGTCCAAGATTTTTTTTACTTAATATCGTGGCTTATAAGAAATTTTTAAGTAGGTACTATCAGTATATTCATTAATATTTCATTTAACTTTGTGTAATGTTCATGGGAGGGTGTTTTTATACTTAAATTAGATGAACATATAAAAAGATAAATAGTTAAAAATGCGGTAAATGTAAACAACAAATGCCTCTTCTGACTCTCGTAAAAATATTTTGAAAGATGATTTAAGGATGAAAAACTTTTCCTTGGCGACATTAAATATCCTAAATAAATTAATCTAAAAGCAGTGTTATCAACTCGTTTACAATATTTTCAGGCGGGTTCGAGCAAAGTTCATCGCGGCGGTGTCCATTATTTTCATCGTAATTAGGCAAATTAGGCGATAGCATGGGGCACGGCGGCATCGGGGCGGAGCCGGCTGGCTTTGCGCCATTGGACGGCAGCGGCTCGCGGGCGCCGCCCCGCCGTCGGCGCGCTCCCGAGCCTTCAGCCGGCGCCGGTCTCAGTCGCTATCGCTCCCTCCCGCGCGGCGCAGCCTCGATTGTAGCCCAACGTAGTCCGACCGACGACAGACAAGCGATCGACAGCGGCAAGCGGCACGGCAGTGTTGTGACGGCGAGTGTGTGTGCGATGCTCGGACGGTGATCGCAGCATGGTGAACTACGTTAACCCGCTCGCCATGTACCAAGGCAAGGGCGGCCAGTACGGCGCGGGCGGCTGGTACGGCTGGCAGCACCAGAACTATGAGGAGCAGCAGTGGTCGGCTTGGAACGCGGCGCCCGCTGGGGAATGGCCCGCGGAGCCGCACCACTTCCCGAAGCGTGAGCCGGGCGAGCGAGACGTCGGGGAGATGCCTTCGCCGGCGAGAGGGGACCTGGCCAGCCCCGGGGAGAGCTCGCCGGGCGCCCGTTCATCGCAGCCCGCGCATCCACCGCACCCGCCTGGCCCGCCGCGTTCCCCCTACGAGTGGATGAAGAAACCCAACTACCAGACGCAACCTAATCCAGGTTTTTATTTTACAAGTACCTAC
The DNA here is from genome assembly GCA_026546675.1 of Papilio helenus. Taxonomy (NCBI): domain Eukaryota; kingdom Metazoa; phylum Arthropoda; class Insecta; order Lepidoptera; family Papilionidae; genus Papilio; species Papilio helenus. Next base: position 5,238,701 of record JAOCNA010000028.1, on the reverse strand, counting down.
AAATATTTGATTACTAATTAATTATTTATGACATTGCTTTATCGTCATGTCGCGTCGTCTCTTTAAAAACTAGTTAAATGTCCTATGATTATACTATGACTTACATTCACATCCATTTGATCAATGAAGTCACCAAAATAAATGTTTGTTATAGGACGCAATACAACTTGTTCAACTTGGTTATTTACCTACAAAGATTTTTATATGTTTCAATGTTGATTCATTTGTAAAATATCAAGCATCATGTTAACGGTACAATGTATATCTAAACTAACTTAACATAGCATAGGTTACACTGCATACCCATGAAGCAGAAATTCTACTAAAGATTTTTGCTTTTACCGTATATTAGATGGATGACATTACTTAGTATCTGTTAGTAAACGAAATATAAATTCCTACAGAACAACCTTCCTGCCTTCAGCATCAAAAATCGGAATCTTATTTGTGTAGTTTGTAGTTTTTTTAACTGTAAAAGTAATTAAGTGTAATTAAAAGTTGCTTTATACCTACTTGAAGATATAAAAATACCTTTTTCTAGCATCTTACAAAAACAGATTTTATTGATAAATAGCAACAAAAGACATACACACTTAAAGCGGTAATTGCTTTAATAAAAAGTCCGTCGGATGTAGGGTTAAGTTAGGTATGTGGTTATATTGGTACTTATGTGGTATACAAGTATGGCAGGAAATATTTTAGTGTCGCTTTAACAAGTGTTTAACATTGTATGTCCCTTCACTTAACATAAACTTACAATAAGCTTAGCCTAGACTTTCTATCTATTGTTAAATACATAAAAATTTTCAGTCATAAATCTTATTCAGTTTAATGTTGTTTTAAGTTTATTTATTGTTCTTTTACATTGAGACAAGAGAGGGTATGTTTCCTTTACAGATTGAACCACAATCGCATTTACAGTTCGTGTTGTTTAACGTGAAATTCCTTATGCCATTCTAGAACATATTTTACTCTTTGTTTTCAAAAAGATAGGAGAGGACGATAAAATAGTTTAAAAAGGTTCGATAGTGGCAATTTATTCTAGTAATTATGTGTCATCCCATGGAAACTAAACTGTAAATGTACAATTGTGTTGTGTGAAAGGTTAATAGTTTTATTTAATACCAAAAATGTTCTACGCTATGTTAAGCTTCCAAAACGATATCAAAATGAGCGACGTTGTGACAAAAATCCTTATTGCAAGCTTACTGTGATGATGTTAGACATATACGACTTACTAATGATATATATTTAATTTTTTAACAATGTTTTAAATAAAGCCACCATTAAACTCCAAATTCCTTTAATTTTTATAATTTTTTTAAATTTTATTCATGATCCGTTTCAGTATTCGGCCGATAGACTATGTTGGTGATAATTTAACAATTCAAGTATTTACAACTATCCATCGCCACGTGCAGCTTTAGGTTTATGCAATTACGTATATGCAATCAAGCCTGTAGGCTATTCAATTCTATAAAATCTAAAACAAATGGTAGATAGATTGTAAAATCACGGAATAAAATATGTGGCACTATTATGGCATATACTTCTGGTCTTCAATATCCCATTGTCTCTTTTGTTCATTTATAAATGGCCAGAATTAAAATTGTTTTTTTTAATGTGAAAAAAATCTGCACAATCAAGTTTGAGGAAGGTCGAATCGAGTCGTGATTTGATGCGTAACTAATCGATATAATTTGTGATGCAGTTGGAAATAATCGTTCTTTAGTTGTTGGCATTTGTTGCTTTTATATTTTAGTTCTTTAAAAAACAAAATAATTGCATCTAAATACTAAATGCATATTCACATACTAAAATGCACGGACATTTAAAAATTTTAAGGTTAAATAAATTTAAATAATAATAAATCAAATATAACGAGGATATCATTTATTTGTAATGCGGATTTTTCATAGAAACTATAATTTAATTGGTCTTTGACGGCATTTAAGATCTTAAAAACGAGCCTGTCTTTTTGTTTGTCTTGTTTTCAGAATTCAAGACTTTTGAAATTGTAGAATGTACGTATTACATTTCCCATTTAAAATCCAAGATAAAGAGAGATTTTAACTAAAAGTAGTTTTAAATAACTTATGTAAGTGCTACTTCTATTGTCTTTTTTGTTTCGTTTTGACTGAAATATTTCGCTCGGTAAATAAAAATCTCGTTTTTGCCTTAACATGTTACCTAGGCACAATGGTGTCAAATAATTGTATCAAAGGTGCCATTTAATGTCTTTTATTAGTCCAGGTTAAGTGCTTTAGTTTTATATTTCAAAAGTACTTCGTTTGTAAATATTGTGTATTATTGTACTAAAACTACTACCATAGTACATATAGTATCAGTTTTTATCACTTCCTAAGTACAAAGGATTAAATATTTAGTTGTAAAACAAACTAGGTAATATTATAGAGTTATCGCAAATATCATACGTTGTGTGTATAATAAAGATATATTATTTGCTATTGGGTACTTCAGTGATTATTTTTATGGACAAAATAATGATTTAGATAAATCTTCACCAACATATTTCATGTTAATTAATTAAACCGATACATGTTTACATAAATAAAACTTTTAATAAAAAAACAAAACCGACTTCCAAACAAAATACACTAAAAACAGGA